>NW_017562455.1:2347456-2381803 GCF_001854935.1 Bemisia tabaci | reverse complement strand
GGGGGGGGGGGGGGGGGGGGGGGGGGTCGAAACGATCGCAAAGGCGGTATACTACGTATACGCGCCAAAAATAAAAAAAAGGCGAGAGAGACATTGAGTCTTCTTCTGCACTTATTGATCGAAGAGAATATTTTGACAGTGTTCTCAACTTTCAAGAGTCGCCACTGCCTCTCACTCAACTCTATGTATTTCAGTCTCTGATGTATACACTGAAAAAAGTGACATACCGTTCGTTCCGGACTCAGAGGCCGAAAGTTACGGGTGCTGGAGCCGTAGCATCGATTGCTCCGGGTGCTACGCCTGGAACGCGGACGGTATGTCTATATAGCTCGTAAGTATGGCTTCTACGGCCGGAGTTTTTTTTTTTTTTTTTTTTTTTTTTTTTTTTAGTGTAGGCCACATAGACATGCAAAAAGGAGGCCCGATAAAGTAACGGTGAGCACGGCAATGAACACAGTCCTTTTAGGGCAGCGGTTCTCAGCCCCTTTTGGGTTCGCCCTTTTTGGCTGCGGACCACCTTCTCGCTCAGAGAAGAGGCCACGGACCTACAACAAAATTAAACGATGTTTTTTTCTTTTTTTAACTCATACTTTCTTAATCTGACTCTTCGGACGAAAAATGTTTGGTAAGCCTTCGTTGCTGTGAGGTATGAATACTGGAAAATCTGGAGAGGATCTTCGGAGACAAACCCGCGGTTGTCTAAGACCATCGCTAATTAATAGCAGGCAGACGGCTGGCCGTTGCTAGGGTGAAGGTGGTGGAAAACAAGAGTTGATACTTAAGATGGGTGAAAAAAAGGGTCTTACTCAGGTGGGGGAGGGGGATTAAAAATTCAAACCCCTCTTCGTCCTGCGTATACACGGGTGTATTAAAAATATTAAAAGCTCGCCCCCTGCATGCTGAAGTTTTGCGTTTTGATTCAATAAAACGCGCACTTAGTTTTTCGGCTTGACGCCGCGCCGGAGTCATACTCGGAACAGTTCCCTGGTGGCCAATTTCTGAAGCTCTGCTGAATTAATTACACAGAAAAAGTGCGTGACGCGCTTTTCCTTGGAATCACTTCTCGCCTCGCGAGCATAATCCTCAAAACTGTTTGGTCCATGTCTTTACATCAACCCTTGCGATGGAGCAGGATATCACCCCTCGGCCTCGATACTGTCGCGAGTTCGTCACCTTCCGGCCAAAGTATCTCAACGACGCGACGTTTCAAAATTTCCGCTTCCATTTTATTTTTTACACAGAAATTGTTGGTTGAATCTGTTTGAAAATTTCACTGTATTTTATCGGCAGCTCAAAGGAAATCTAGTGATATTTTCGAACAGCTTCGTTGAAAAATTTCTCTGTAAAAAAATGAAATGGCGGTGGAAATTTTGAAACGTCGCATGCCGCTTGCGATATTTTGCGGTGGGAGGATGACGAGTTGTCAAGATTGAGACGTTTCTTGCCACCCACGGTGGTAGCCATGAACGAATGAAGTAATCGAAGGCAACGCAAATTGAAGACTGTGAAGAAGTATCGAAGATTTTTTTTTCAACTTTCAAGGAACCGTTCATGAAGTACGTAGCGTTCGGGGAAAGGGGGATTTTTTCCAAAGATTTTGTAACGTCGGAACAATTTCAAATAGCTTGATCTGTTTTTGAAAAATCGCGGCGAACACACTGCGTCTAACGCATAGTAGCGCCTTACAAGACCGCAGGATACTTCATGCATTGCGTGCACAGATCGGTGCGCGCATTGTAGCGCCTTACAAGTCTGCAGGAAACTTCATGCATTGCACGTACACCACGCTGCGCGCTCAAGTCGCTGGAAGGTGATATTGTCTTGGTTTTTTGGCCAGGGGGGTTGAAATACGAAGTGGTCAGGGAGCGCAGCACCCTAATGCTATTAAAAATCTTTGGAAATCCATGCATTCCATCATTTTTGGAAAATTATTCAGCATTTTCCACGGGAAAAGATACCATAATCAGGCCCGCCACAAGGGGGGGGATAATGGGTCCCTGGTACCGGGGCCCGAGCCCCGGAGGGGGCCCGTGTTACCCGTGAAAAACCACTACGAATGCACAGGCAACCCTTGTTTCGTAAGAAAAAGTGAAAAATTTACCCTAAAAATTTCGCAAAAGGTGAAAAGATTTTCAGAAACACGCTGGGGCACTGTAGAGTTCTTCTTAAATTTTCAAAGAGGTATACTTCTTGGAAAATTTCTATCTAGATTTCTATCTAAGATTTTCAGTACAGACGGATATTTTTAGTAACTGCGTTTCATTTTCTTCCGTCGTCAGATGCTGAGGGTCTCCAGTCTGGGCATCCTCGACTTCAATGGCTCAACTCCCTTGCCATAGACAAACAAAGGGGGAGTCCAGGGGGGCCTAGCCCTCATAGAACTGAAAATAGTATCATGTGCCCCCCCCCCAAAAAAATAAAAATTTTCCAGATGTTTTGAATGTAACAATTCGCAAGTATTTTGTGCTGAAAGTATAAAAAAAAAAAAAAAAAAAAAAAAAAAAAAAAAAAAAAAAAAAAAAAAAAAAAAAAAAAAAAAAAAAACATAATTATTCCGCAGAAATAGATGGAAAAATTCTTTATGGAAGCTTCAAAATGCGTCCGATTAGTCGTATAAATTCTATAATTTTCTCGGGGGATGCCCCTCGGACCCCCCCCTCCGTGCTTGGGGCCCGGACCTTAAAACTGGTACCAGGGCCCGAGATGAGATGTGGCGGGCCTGACCATAATCCAGGGAGGCAAAGTCATGATCTTTTTAAAACATTCAAGTTTCGGTTTTTCGATCAAATTATATTTTGTATTCGTAGAATTGAAAAAAATCTTAAAAATCGGCAAAGGCCGCAACAATGGACTCTCTGAACTTTTACGATTCATTTCAGGCCAATTTTTAAATTGCCAGAAATGAAAAAAACGGAAGCTTTCAGACGAGTAAGATATGAAATAATACAAAATTACTCGAGATCTGTTCTAATGCAAGTTGAAAGGCCAAAAAAGTTCCCAAAAGGAATACCTATTTGTTCATCAAATAATTACATCTCCAGAATTTTGCGTTGAAAGCGTGACTGTGCCCGTGTATGCTCAAATCGGTCGAAGATTATTCACATTATGTCTGTACTCACGACTAATACTTTTAAGGTAATGAAAGATTTCGTCAAGCACAGGCAGGGACAGAAAGGAGCAGCGTAATTCCTTCAGTTTCTTTTAAGTTTTTGGCTTTATATACTAGGGATCAGTTTGATGATATGATATAGGTCTTACTAGTAGGTACGTTTTATTCATGAAACGTATAAAGGTTATTTATTAACGGAAGTTAAATAAGTTACATAAACATGTATAAAGTAGTTAGTTATATTTTCATCATTGGAGCGCTGATCTGTGAAAATATTCCTCATGCAATACATTGACAACACGGACAGTGAGATTCTCACCGGGTGTGTTCCAATCAGCCAGACTGTGCTGAAAATCAGTGGATTCCCTCAATTAAACCCATGTAATATATTCACATTTAATGGCATAACCTGGCAACCTTGAACTAGATAGGAAATGACACCATTCCTTGGAGGAAATTCTTCCTGCTCTCTGCGCTATCAAATTCCGTGACCTGAGACATGACAGACATAAAGAACCAAGCAGGTCCTCAGTACTTCATCGTTTGCCCCTCATTACTCTCCTATATTATCAAAAGTGTGTGCCTGAATACTAATTGGTAAAATTGGAATCACAAGGACTGCAATTTTTTCTTGTGATTTAGGTGCTGAAGTAATCCACCCAGGATTCATCCCGTTGGCTTCAAGTCTTTTCTATATACTCGTCTTCCGGTAAATCAATATTTTTATCATCTTACGAAGTTCCTGTGCTGCCGTGCTAGGGTAAAACGCCGTATAAACCTTCAGGCGTTGCCAAATTTCCTTTGATAAAACAAGAATCCCCTGGTAAATTTATGAATATTTTTCTTCCAATTTTTCAGATAATTTTGTTCGCTGTTTCACCTAAAGTTCCCGAAAATTTCAAGGAAAAATATTCATAACTTGCATCAAAAATAAACATTTTATCGAAGGAAATTGGGCAACTCTTGAATGTTCATACGGCGTTCTTCCTTAGCATGGCAATGTGGATAAATATGTCACAGCGATGGCCGAAGTGCAGAACCACGTCCCTCCATTGCGATGTTTCAACATATTCGCTCTCATTGTATTATTTCGAAGAGGAAAAAGCCAAATTAGTGACTTGAATTTTACGCGGAATATCCTGCTAACAGGAAAGAAAAATCAAAGAGATTTTTTGAGAATTTACTTCGATTGGTTTTCCGAAGAAAAAATTAAGTATGAAAAGAGGTTTGCTATCGCCATGAACGAAGATACGCGGTTTCGCACTTTGACCATCGATATCTTTTCTTATTATGACAATAGAACGTTTAAGGAGTACGTAACGTAACGCACAAGGACGNGGGGGGGGGGGGGGGGGTACTGCCAAGAGGGGCAGGGTCGTAGGAGAAAAAAAACTTCGACAATTTAGGTGAATCCTCAGTTTTTGCGCATTGCATTCTGGGCACGATCGGTATATTTCAAATTTAAACAATTTTGGTGAATGATTTGGAAAACTCGAAATTTTAGTCCGTAGATAAGTCATTGAGAAATGCCAGTATCGGAAATCATCTTTCAAACTCTCAAAATTAATGGTACTGCTTCCATAATTTTTGCAACCGATTTCAATATAGGTATCAATATCGATGATCAATTTGAACAGTTCTTCCATCTTTTTTTTAAGACTCAGGAAAATGAATTTCGGCGCGAAAATTTCTTCGTGATAGATCTACAGAGTGGAATTTACATTTTCCAAAATAATCCACGTAACGGATAAAATCTGAAATATATATTGACCGTCCTCCGAATGAATTGCGCAAAAACTGAAGATCCACCCTTAGAGCCCGACATAGCCGCCCTCGTTATGTTTTTAGAAAAGAGAGAGGGACAACATCAGTCATGTAATAACTCCGAAGTACAAATCGAAAATCGAAGTTTTTCTAAACCATAGTATTTGGAAGCGTTTGAGAATTTCGCTTTCATTGTCCTGATAAAGGACTTTAAAAATATTTCTATATTTATAATGGGTCTGTTGCAAACTTTTGCTAGAGCAAAAATAAGAGTTGTTTCTTATAGATAATGCCTCAAAAATTACGATGAGCGCATCGGCAAAGTCTGAAATGCACTCATAACTTCACAGTCTGCGTAAGAAATTTGCGGTTTTTTGAGCTTCCCGCTTCAAAAACGACACTACGGCACAGGTGAACATTTTGTAAGAGGAGTCGTTCCATCGTCGGCAATACTCATCATGGCCGACGCCAGTCCGCCAAAACACGTGTGATGGGACGAGATAACACCTGAACTGAATTAGACCAGATAACAATCGCCGTGTTAACGTTCATATTTTCCACGCCCGAATTGATTGACCTTGAACTCTCCTCGAATTACGCGCGGAACTGCGCGCAAGCGTCGGCCATGATGAATATCGCCGACGATGGAGCGACTCCTCTAACAAAATGTTCACCTGTGCCGTGGTATCGTTTTTGAAGCGGGAAGCTTAAAAAAACGCAAATTTCTTACGCAGATTGTGAAGTTATGAGTGCATTTCAGACTTTGCCAATGCGCTCATCGTAATTTTTGATGCATTATCTATAAGAAACAACTCTTATTTTTGCTCTAGCAAAAGTTTGCAACAGGCCCATTATTCAGCGCATATTCAGCATTGGTTTTTTCATGACGCATTTTTCCACGTGGAAGAGTGGCACCTACAGTTTCGAATTTTTCGAGTTTTTAAAAATTATAAAGGCAAATCATGATTTGCAGTTACGGATCTTCAGTTTTGTAAGGACATTCGGACCACATTTTGTAATTAAGAACTACAATTTTTAGCTCCGTTTAGAAATGTCTGAAATTTCTTGGCTTTGTTTTTTCCGCGAAATGGTGTGGACCCAGCATCATTTCTCCACCTTGTTACAAATAGTTCGGGCCACTTCTTAGTGTTTTTTTTTTTTTTCATTTAGAAATGAAGTATATACCATTACTTCTCGTAAGTGTGACGTAACGTAAGTGTTTTTACGGATGAGCCAAAACTTATAGTTTCTAATTACAAAATGTTATCCATTTCTCAAAGGGCCTTACAAAGGAGAGGGGAGCATCGGGTCAAAGATCATTAAGGTAAAAATTGAACTACATGTTGTAATTAATTGAGAACAAAAATCCCTGATTCAGTTCAGAAACAACGTATGCATCATTAGTTCCCCTATGCATTCTAGTATTTTTACGGATGACCCAGAAACTGTGGATCCTAATATGTAAAATTCAATAATTTATTGTGGCGGTGTATTGTTAACTAACCATATTTTCCGTTACGGTAGAGTGCCTTAAAATATTGATTTTTAAAATGTTCCTTTTTGATCTTACATTCGATTGGTACTTTTTTTTTTTGACCTTCGTAGAAAATCTCGATCCTGAAGCATATCTAAGGCGACTTATAAGGCGACCGGTGTTGGTTGGCTCTCTCTCTTCGCTCTCTCCCTATCCCTTCTCCCCTATTTGGGGGGGGGGGTCAAACATGCATATGCATTTTCAAAGGAATGTTCTATGATAAATGAACCATCTTCCATTGTCATATTTGCAATGTTGTGGTAATATTCCTAGAAACATAACTTTCAATACTGAAACAATATTGCCATAGCCCTCTTCGCAATTTCAGGGGAGATTCCTCTAAGCATGCAGTTGCGATATATTTGTAAGCGGCCGTCCGCAAATTACGTAACGTTCCGTAACGTTGTGCTAGACCTCCCTAAAAATTACGTAAAGCTTTTCCGGACCTCCCCCCCCCCATTTTGATAAAAAATAATCTAAACATCACCTTACATTTACTGAACGGATCGGTGCTTCCATTTAGTGAGGAAGTGAAAGTATTACACAGAATATTTCCGAGATTCTTCAAAACTTCTAAATACGACCGATGAAAAATTCTTCGGGAACTCGACAAAAAAATAACTTATACTCGTTACGTAATGCCTTCCAACTCCCTGTAATGTCACGGTATCGCTGGCAAAGACCCCTCCCGCCTCCCCCCCTGGAGCGGTATGTAATTTGAATCAGTGAGTTCGAAAAAACACCAACTCGGAAAAAAAAATTGTTCATGAAACACCTAAAGCTGCGCAGCGGGCGAAGAAGTTAGTTTAAGAAAAACCTTTTTGGTGCCAAAGGACAAGTACTTAGAGACTTTGTAAAGCACCAAGTCGAAATCGATACACCATGTTTTATGACAGAGAATTAAGCGTTCAAAAATGTCCGAGTTGGTGTGTTTTCGTTCTCACCGACTTTCAGATATACTGATTTTTCATATTCTGCCCTGAAAAATTTATATCTTTCGACCTGAATAACGCTTGAATATTTATATAACTTGTTGGTACTAGGTAAACTGAACCGAAAAAAGAAAACCGCAAAATCGGATGGTCACCCGTTTCCCTTGAAATGGCCAAACATTGGTATTTCCAATGAAATACTGCGATTTTTCCCTTTTCCCGTCGCTGTTTCGAGCACTTCCGATAGCAATTTCGAAATTTCCTTTTGCTTGCAGATGCCTCTATCCATAAGTGTTATACTAAACCGTAAAAAAGTGAAAATCGAAAAAAAACCCGAGTTGGTGTGTTTTCGAACTCACTGATTCATTTATGGACGACCCTTTTCATTTGAATAGAGTTATTGAGGATCAGGTACTTAGGGTTGCCTATAAAATCAATTGAAGGCGAATCAAGCGCGTATTAAAATAGGAAGATACGAACGTTTGGTCATCTTCGCACATGGACATTGTACACGAATGGCTTGCTTCGGAAACCGTCCGATTCTTTCGCTTTTTATTCAGGTCCGTCTTAAACATTCATTGCCACCATCGAAAAATATGTATTTCAATTGCAATTTAAATCTTTGATTACATTTGTATGTTTTCAAAACCAACCAAATCAGAATAGGTAGCTTGTCGTTGAAATCCGTGAATATATTTAAATGAGAAAAGGTACAACGAGGGGCTCAGAGGACAAGGCGCTTAAGTGCAGTTTTTTATTTTTCAAGGAATAAGTGTTCAAAGTTTCAAAATTACATAGAGCCTAATGGCAGGAAAGAGGTTTAGACTCACTTTTTTATGCTTTAAAGTTGGATCTTAGTTGTGAATGTGTAATACAGAACAGAATATACAGAATATACATTCAAACTAGTTGTAGTTGAGTTCATAAATATCTCAATTTTTCCCGAAACTGCACGTATGCGCTTTGTCCTCCAAGCCCTTTCAATGAGCTTACAATACATTTCAAAAGAAGCTGTTCGTTAGTTTTCCTCAAGAAAATAAGACAAGAGTGTGAAGTGACTTTACTGTGACGCAATCCGAATCTCCCGCCAGATCCCGTCTGCTTAAGAAACAGATAGCGCGCTGTCTGGCCGAAAAAGTTCCTACTAGAACTTTGAGCTTGACACGAAGCGAAAAAATCTCAAAAAAGTTTGATATTGTTCCGAGTGTCGTTATGTGCAGCTATTAGCTTGGATATTGAGTCTTACGAAAAGTATAAAGATTCCGATATTTTCAATTTTTCGGGCTCGGAAGTTAAACGATTCATGTTGTGCGAAGTTCATTATTAAGGCTTTGTATTGTATACCATTGTGATACGTTGTGCAACCGTTTTATCGGTGTAATCAGTGCGGCGAGCCACGAGACCCGATCCGTGGTGCGAAAAGACATATAGGTGACCGCCAACTCCCCACTTCTCCGCCTCGGAATCCTTGTACCAGGGTGACGTAGGTCGGAGAACTTCACAGTCGCCTGCGCCGCGACCCTTCACCTCCGCCGCTAGACACGTTGCACTCTATAAATTTATACGGTTGGTATCGATATCCGATAAAACGAGTTTTTCTAAAAATAAATCGATCCCGATTTATATCGTCACCTTCCGGGCAAAGTATCACAAGCGCCATGCGACGCTTCAAAATTTCCGCCGCCATTTTATTTTATTACAGAGAAATTGTTGGTTGAATCTGTTTGAAAATTTCACTGAATTTTATCGGCATCGCAAAGAAAATTCATTGAAATTTTCGGACAGCTTTGTTGAACAATTTCTCTGTAAAAAAATAAAACGGCGGCGGAATTTTTGAAACGTCGCATGGCGCTTGTGATACTTTGCCCGGCAGGTGACGATATGGAGCTCCGTAATATCGATATTCACAAATATCGAACCTAAAAATCGATATTTTACTAACACTTTGCCCTGCTGCAAATTGGCCCCTAGGTTGGGCAGAATTTTCAAAATATCGACGGCCTAATGGATTGTTAGTAATAGTACGCGGGGTACGATCGAATAATGTCCAAAACCCCGCACTTTTTGATTGGACAAGTACTTTTTGATTGGATTTCGACACGTAGTTTCCGAGATAAAGCGCGCCGGAAAAACGCTTGGTTCCTGCGCGGACCCCTGAGTGCTTCCCCTTCTAAAAGAGCTTCTTGCGACGATAAGAATGATCCATGAAAGAGGCTATTTGCAATCAAAAAGTGCGGGGTTTTGGCCATTATTCGATCGTAACCCGCGTACTATTACTAACAGTCTATTATGCCGTCGATATTTCGAAAATTCTGCCCAATTTAGGGGCCAATTTGCATATTTGGATAATTGGACGTATTTCTGCCAAACGGAACTATGTGCATTATGACGTGAGCCCTGGCAGGCATATATTCTTATGGGTCTCAGGGCTCATGTCTTAATGCACATAGTTCTGTTTGGAAGAAATACATCCATTTATCGATCAAGGACATTCGATAACTATTCAACGATCCAGGCGCGACCTAATTGTTCACTTAGTTGACTTAATTCGTGAAGTCAATATCACTCCGAATGCTTTCATCCTTTTTTGTGTGCTAAATGATGGCTAATGTACTTTTGCCCACCTCGTTAAAATTTAGAGCATACATTTATGAGAAATACTGAGAATTTTTTTAAACTGTTTGTTGCAGTTACATGGTGTGGCCGTGGCTGAGATTCCACCTTGGTCTTTTCGCGGTAATCTTTTCAATGGAAATTCGCACGTGAAAGGCCTGTGAACACTGTGTTCTAGTTCACCCCGATTGTATAGAAAAGATCTCGGAAATTTCATAAAATATGAGTGAGCCATCAAACAAAAATGGTAAACCAACAGTTATTGGTGTATACGGCATACAAGGCAGTGGCAAAACAACCATCATTCGGCATCTTCGGCATCATTTAGATGACATCTTTGTATTTTTTGAAGGTTCTGGGGTGATTGCCCAGATTCTGCCAATTGAGGCATTCAAGAACAAAGATGACCAAGAAAAACATGTTATCCGATGCGAGTGTATCAGCAGAATCCAAAAAAAATGTGAAACCGAAGAAAAAATAGGCATTGTAGATGGCCATGCAAGTTTTTTCTCAAAGGAGGACAAAAAAAGTTTTCCAGTCTACACAGATAAAGATCTAGAAGTCTACACGCACATAATTTATTTGTGTCCAGACATAAGCACTATTTTTGAACGACGCAAAAATGATCTGCGCCGAAACCGCGAGCACCTTTCCATCGAATGTCTTCAGCAATGGCAGACCGAAGAATTGACGCTGCTCCGGAAAATTTGTCGCGAGAATGGCATTCTCCTCAAAGCGGTAAAATCACCGGAGCCCCTGCAAGAGGTGCTCGCTCTGGTGCGGGATTTCGCCGAGCACAACGAAGCGGTCAACCTCGAGAGGGCCAAAAAAATGTTGGACGCGGCTCTCTGCGATTCAGTCGAGACTGTTTTCGTCTTCGACGGGGATAAAACCCTCGCGCCGATGGATGCGAGCGAAATGTTCTGGGCAGAGACACCCGCGGGGGTCAGCCCAGTCTCGGAAGCCCTCTCGATCAGCGGCCCGACGCAGGAATATTCATATCATTCTTTCCGCCAGGTGTGCCTCTTATACGAGGAGGCCGCCGAAGATATAAATTACGAAAAGGCATGCAGAGAAACTGCAAAAAGAGTAAATTTGCACCCCGAACTACAGGAATTGATCAAACGCGCAAGTGGACAAAACCACGTAGGTGTAATTGTAATTACTGCGGGTAACCGGAGAATCTGGGAGCTAGTCCTACAAAGTCAGGGCTTAGCTGGTATTCAGGTCATCGCGGGAAATCGTCTGAAAGATGGGTACGTAGTTAGTAAAGATGTTAAAACTTCTTTAGTACAACATTTAAGGAAGAAAAATTTGTTCGTGGTATCGTTTGGAGACAGTCCGTTAGACATGGGACTACTTAAAGAAGCGAACAACGCAATAGTGGTCGTCGGGCCCGAGGACGTACGCAGTAAAAAAATGAAATTTGAACTGCAAAAAGCTCTCGACGATGACAATGGTAGCTTTTCAAAAATTGGTCAGCTTCTGCTGGGAACCGAGACTCCACTTGATTGCTCTCCTTTGCCCATAATCAATCTGGACGAGTCCTTATTAGAGATATGGTTTTGCCGCCGTGTTCGAGTGATCATAGCTGACGAAATGCCCGCCAAATTTCTCATGACTCCAACCAGAGACAAAAGATTTTCCGGGAAAGCTCTGTACAACGAATTTAGTAAAATCGGAAGGTACTTGGCTACAAATCATCTCCCCAATATCATCAAAATCGAAAAATACGAAATCCCGCACGTGCAAGGGAATATGACCGATGGATACAGGATGACCGAAAAGTCCACGACCATCATCGCGCTGATGCGGGCAGGGTTGCCCGTGGCTATAGGGGTGTGGGAAACGATGCCGAGGGCGATGTTCCATCTTTCCTGGAGGGTGGCGGATTGTCAGGATCCTATTTTGAGGGATCAATCAACGATTATTGTTGCCGATGCTGTGATCAATTCCGGCGGAACCATCGCTAAATATGTAAAGGCCATCCGCGAAAAAAACAGATCGGCGAGGATAGTAGTCTTCGCGGGTGTTACCCAGGAAGACGCCGTTTTTGACAAGAACGGAAGAAGAGCGTATCTCTCTATGGAATTGGGTCATTTAGATGTGACCATAGTAAGCCTCCGCATTTCCGCAAACAAATATCGTGGATCAGGACACGTTGATACGGGAAATAGAATTTTCAATACGCCGCATATTATTTAGGCTGTGAAGCTTCTGCGGGTTTCAAAATATTTTAAAATGTTTTAAATTTTGTTCTTTTTCATACTAAATGTGCGCAAAGTAAGAATTTTGTTTTTGTAATATAGCGCTGCGCACGCCTCTGTATCGTCCATAATAATTATTTACCATATGTTACATAAGTTTTGAGCATCTCAAGATAAAATTAGGTATATACTTCAAATATTCCAATTTTGAGAAAAGTTACAAATTAAGCTTAAGTTACTTTGAAAATAATTATCCACGGCAGTTTGCGTACGTAATAAGTAAATAAAAACCAACACATGATATGCTTTTTGGAGTTGCAATTGTTTACTTAAAAATCTGTCATTATTTTACCGTAAGTAGTGATTTTCTTTTCCTTAATATAAGTGAGTTGAATTAGTGTTGCGAATATCTTTTAAAAAAATATTCAGCATATAAACGTGTCTGCCTATGATAGATCTAAGTGGAAGCCTTTCTCATGAAATTCACGGTATGATGAGTTATTTTTCAATTTATATTGTGTCAACCCCATACTCTTTTAGTTTATTTTATATATACTTATTCATCCAATTCTACCGCTGATTGGAACTGAAAAATCTCGTTTGATTCGTTAAAGTTCTGGCGAACTATATACCTTGTAATGCTCAATTTATTTGCTGTTAAAAGTTCACCTGCTAAGTAAAATGTTTTAGCAGGGTAGTAGGAATGCCACCCTTCTCGGGGTTTTTTATAGATAAATGGATCGTATTAAGGTAGCATTGTCGTATATGTATAATTTTCGTTATTGTATGTTATTGTAAGTAATTATTGTGTTTCAAAGTCATCCTCTTTTATTTTATTTTATTTCTTACATACTCATCGATTCAATTCTTCTGCTGTCACGGAAAAATCTTGTTCGAACCATTAAAATGTTGACTACCTCTGTACTTTGCAATTCTCAATTTGTTACCGGAAGTTCACTTGCCGGGGTAAATATTCATTTATTGTTAGCTAGTAGGAATGCCAGCCCTCTTGGGGCTCTTATCAGATAAATTGATCATACGAATTGGCGAGGCGTAGTTTTCTATATAAATCATAATAACGACGTCTTCAATGAAGGAAATTCTTTCAATGAAGAAAGAAAATTTACAACCTAAGCTCGTATGCGTCATCAGCTGTTGTCAAGATTGAGCCAATGTGCTAGATGTTTTTTTCATCACAAACGAACTTGAATGACTCTTATTCGTGGACTTTTCATGAACTAGTTGTTCCAAATTTTTTATTCAATTTCACGACAAAAAGTGTTATTCTTGGAACTCTGCATCTCCTCTAAATGAAAGAAACAGCTGCACAATCTTAGCAGCATCTAATGGCCATTACTAAGTTTTAAATTCCCACATTTCAAATGATGTGTTTACAGTTCTCAGAGTTCATACGGATAAGTCATCAATTGCGCACAATTGGGACCAATTTTGGGAGGGAACTTAATACTTTACTACTAACTGCTAACTTAATACTACTAAACTTAAAACATTAATTTATCTAAGAACAACAGTTCCAAATTTATTGCAAAATGAGGTTCGGCTGTATAGCGGACCAGACGCTTCCGCAACTCGAAGGTTTTTCTTTGGAAATAAATATAAAAAAAGAAATAATAATTTAATGAGTAAATTTTTCTGGATTGATAAATTATTGCAGAAATGTTGAAACGTGAGCTTTCCCACTCTTCCCAGGGAGCTAGGAAAAAACGCCGTATGGACCTTCTGGCGTTATCCAAGTTTCTTTGATAAAACACGAATTTCCTGGCAAACTTATGAATATTTTCCTTTCAATTTTTTCGAATAATTTTGTTCTCGATTTCAACCATAGTCTCTGAAAATTTCAGGGAAAAATAAATATAAATAAACTAAATTTCATAAACATAATTTCATTCATTCTAAAACATAAATTTCCCCACCAATAAACATTTTAGTGAAGGAAATTTGGCAACTCTCGAATGTTCATACGACGTTTTTCCTTAGCACGGCAGAATAAGCTAATCGCAAGAGCAACGATTCCCTTTCCTCCTCACTTTTTTGAAAATCAAAACCTAGTACTTTTGTCCACCAAGGGCAACGGAACTTATTCTCCGCCTAAAATTTTGATCAACGCTGTAAAATTTTTTCTCCGGCCCAAACTCGACATCCATCTTCTGTTTGTCGCCCGAAGGAAACTTTACGTCCAACTGAATGTCGTGTAGAGACACGCCCTTAACCTCAGGTACAATCAACCATGTCACCAGGAAGATAAAAGTGGCAACCGAGCCGCTTATGATGTAGTTGCAGTATAAGCCGACATTTTCGACGATTGTCCCGAACAAAAGGTCAGCAATCCATCCCGAAATGAATGACACGGTGATCAGCAGAGCACCTGCAAGCGCACGACAGTTGGTCGGGAAAAACTCCACCTGAAACGAACGCTAAGTGTTAAAAATTCGATGACCAAAGTGCGAAACCACATATCTCCATTGCAATTGTTCAAAGTTTTATTACTTTATAACAAAAGACTCAACTTAAACTGGGAGAAGATATATGCAAGGGACGTCCAGCAAAATCGTGGATAGGTGGCATTCAAGATGAAATTACGAGATGCCATCCCAGATAAGACATAATATTTTTACAATATTGGGCAAATATTGTCAGTACTGTCGCAATATTTACACAATACTGACAATATTTTGATAATATTATAATCAAAATTATTTTTTTAGAAAATATTTAAAGAATCATCATTTAGTATTTTTAAAAATAATATGTTTACCCAAAACATCATAAAAATATTTTCAAAATATTTGTATTTCAATACTGTGAAAATTTATATCGTGAGAGTGTTTTTAAAATATCAGTACATATAATATTTATATTTAAAATATTTATTATATATTTTAAAAACATTTTAAAAGACAGTAATGCATTGGTAAGTATTTTCAAAATATTTTAAACAATAATACTGCTATTCAAAATATTTTTAAAATATTTTCGATATCCTAATCGTAGTCGGGGGGCACACGTAATCCCGTGTGCAGATTCGTGAAGGCATATTGTGTGATACATCAATCTCTTCGTTTTGATGTCTTGAAAAAGAAAATCGATGATGGCCATCTCAAATTTCATACAAACCACCCCAAATTCAAGATGGCGGCCAAAATGGCGGTTTTGGGGTAAAAAAATTTAAAGTTTGCAAATACGTCGTGTCGGGTGTCGTTTCTTATGTATTTTTGATCGTAGAATCCGAATTTTCAGTCAAAAGTTAGTCCAAAGGTCATTTTTAGGCCAAAATCCAAGATGCCGTCCAAAAATACCTCTTACGGGTACTAATTTGCCTACTCGGGTCTACATGCATTGTGAGGTATCAATTATTAGGTTTTCAGGGTCGTAGAGTCCGAAAATGAGGTCCATTTTCCGCTGCGGCTCTCAAGAAGCCTTAAAATCAAAGATGGCACCCAAAATGGCTCCCGGTCTTGCGGATGAAACTGCCATTTAAGGCAGCTATAACAAACAATACGTTCAAAATTAAGTTTCTTGGGTCAAGAAGTTCGAATAGGAGATCAGATGTTTACTCCTACAAAAAATTAAGCCTCCGAATCGAAAAAGTATAAGGGAAAAAACTAAATGAGGTTAAAGAATAGAATGAATTTAAAGAATTAACTGAAGTCAAAAAAATTATGATGAAGTATTAAAATAAATTACAGTAAAACAAAACAAAGTAAAGGAATAAGAAGTAAATAATTAAAGAAAAAAAATGAAGTGCTTGAAAAAAAAAAATAGAGTGAAGAAAAAAATAGAGTCAGCAAGGAAATAAAACAAAGTAAAACGATAAAATAAATTTAAAAAATATAGTAAAGTAAAAAGTAAAATAAATACACGGACAAATCCAGGCAGATGGAAAATATCCTAGTTGCCCGTCCAACTCGACGTTAAATACCGGTTTTAAGTCACTAAAATACATCGTCTAGTGAAGCTCAATCGGTAGGGTCGTCGGTTAGTGTTAGGTAGGTCCCGGGTTCAATCCCCAAGGTGGATGAAAAAT
Organism: Bemisia tabaci; assembly: GCF_001854935.1. Taxonomy (NCBI): domain Eukaryota; kingdom Metazoa; phylum Arthropoda; class Insecta; order Hemiptera; family Aleyrodidae; genus Bemisia; species Bemisia tabaci. Next base: position 2,365,599 of record NW_017562455.1, on the reverse strand, counting down.
TTCTAATCTGCAAACTCGATTCAATAACATCCCAGTGGTTTCATCATTTTTATTTTTCATGGTTTCTAAAATTATTTCCACAATTAACCCTTTTCCACCATCCCCTAGCTGCGAACCCCTAAATTGATTCAATATTGGTGTAGTATTGTCTCAATATTGATATCCAAATACTTTCCCTTTGAAGTACTGGCACAGTATTCTCAGCCAAAGTATTGGCACAGTATTTATGCCAAAAGGAAAGATGGTGTACGATTTTAACATTGGCTCAATATTTAACCAATATTGGCCCAATGTTTGCATAAATACCAAAACAATATTGTTTAAATATTGGCTAAATATTCCTGTCTTATCTGGGATTTACCAGATGACCTCTGGGTAGATAGACAAGAGTGGCGATTAGGTATCGCAGAGCGCTCGGGCGCGCTGTAAAGCGACTTTAATGTATGTATAAATTAAAATTTATTGAGATTCTACTAATAGGGAAGAGAAATCAAGGATAATTTGGAGAAATTATATTGACTGGTTTTCCGAAGAAAAAATAAAGTATGACAAGATGTCTGCAACGCCGCGCAAACGGCGATATGTGGTTCCGCACTTTGGGTATCGAATTGTGTTAATATCACTGGCGAGGCAAGGGGGTCTCGCGTATTATTTCCACTTTCTTGATATGAAAAGCAGATTTTTGGGGCTGTTCATAACGCTTTAACTAAATGTTATCATTTTCTTAGGAATGCTCTGGAAGATTACTTGGGTTTGGGTATCCTAGAAAATAATGTTTTTCAAGGAAGTTGCACATCCTGGCTTTTGAAAGGGCTATAGCTAAACCCGTAAAATGGATTGTGTGTTTCGGTTATTTTTCTCGGGTCCTAATCATCCAATTAATTTTTTTTCTTTGGCTTTTTTGGGGTTTTTTGTGGTTTTTTATGTTTTTTTTTTTTTTTTTTTTTTTTTTTTTTTTTTTTTTTTTTTTTTTTTGTTGAAACTTAGTTCAGAATAATCTCCTTTAGGCAATCAAGTGTGCGTTTCGTTTAAATCCTCTTGGAGTTTTTTAATTCAAATTTCAAGTCAAAGAATGAAGAGAAAAAAGTTAGAGACAAATTCATAAAAATTTGATTTTTTAAAGTAAAGCAAAACCAATACTTGGCTGTATACAGAGACGTGTTCCAAGTATTTTTGTCCAAAACAGAATTAATTCGGATGATTTGGACCCCAGATAAATGGTACTGAAGCAAGGTCCATTTTTTCAGGTTTTAGTCCCTTCAAGAGTCAGGGTAAGTAACTAGCTTGAACATTGTTTTTTTGGAATATCCTCAGGTGGGAGTCTAACAGCACCCAAAGTTTTAGCTTTGTAGGTATATAAATTAAAAGCCTTGAATTCGCTCAGTACACCCCCATAATCTCCCAAGACCCGGCGATTTCACAATTTTTACTGCGGACAAGTGATAGTCCTGAGAAATTTTAACTTTTCAGATTATTACTTTTCACACCATCAAAAAGCGTGAAAAAGTTTATCTCCCTATTATAGCATAAAATAAGACATTAGAGCTTGCTTTAAGTCATTCAATGATGTCATGTGCAGCGCTCTGGCGACTCAAATTGCAACTTGAAAAGAAGAGTCCATTTGCCACCGGGTCTTTAGCATTACAAAAATAATTGACAAAACGTCTTGCTCAGGGAACTTACAGGCAGTTAAGTCACCGACGATGGGTGTGATGCCAGAGAGGCCTTTGGCAAAGTAAAATTTAAAATTTACAACACTTTGGGTAAATTTTCGCAAGTGGATTTGGTTCAAGTTTTTAACTTACTCTCAACTACTAAAACTTACTACTAAAACTACCCTTTACAACGAAAAAAAATTCCCCCCGACGGAGCGCGCCTACAACTTTTAGTTTTCATGATGGCAGTATTGACGACCACATCCAAAATTCTGGTGGTGGGTCGAAAAGTGGATGGATGCAAACGTTGGCTAAAATTCATCAAGCAACTAAGTTCAGTTCTTGACTTCAGCGGAGCGTTCTTCTCCGTTGGTTTGCAACCCTGCCGATCAGGTTGAAAAAGTCGACAAATCCACTCGCGAAAATTCACCTCATGATTGTTGTTTTTCAACTCATCCAAACCAACGTTCAAAAAGTCTCACCTGTTGAACGATAGGCATCGGCGCGATACCGAAGTTAGCGAAGAACACATGGAGGCTGACTAAGACCAAAATACAGGCACCGCACCCGACGTTGTCGAGCCCCTCTTTGTCCTGGCGGTAGAAGAGGAAGGCAGCAGGAAAGACGAGGACGACGGTGGCGCTCTCCGCGATGATGGCGGTTTTGCGACGCCCGATCTCGCGGACGACGCAACCGGAGCAGACGACTGCCAACAGGAAGAGGAGGGACATCGCCGCGGAGTACTCGCCGGTGGAGAAGTTGGAGTCGCCGAAACGGAAGATGAAGGCCGCGTGCGAGGGTGTGTTCCAGAAGAAGGCGAAGCGCATCGCGATGCCCAGGACCATCACCGTGATGAACGGGTGCGCTGGGTTCACCAGAACATCCCTGCAATACACCAAAAAAACGCACTGGTTAAAAAAAAAAAAATACCACAATCCCAACTATACTCCTGCAGGTCGATAGTTAAAATTGATAGACAAAGCTATAGACGACGAAGACAAAATGGACATGGAGGGATGCTTTGTGGAAGATGGTGGTTGTAATAGACGAAGGAGGGTGGTGACAGAACTCACAAGAGACCCTATAGTAGGTCCATATTTTTGCCCCTCGTCGATGAGAATCACCCATTTCAACCAGAAGGATTGCTCCATACTCCCTATGTCTTCCTTATCTATAGCTTTGTTTATCAATTTCAACAATTAGTCAACTGGCTGATTTTGGCGCCAACTTTAAGAGTAGTTTCATAAACCAGAGGGATGATTGAACCAGCTACGCTTTCGACAGACTCAACCGTACCTCTGACTGGTAGAACTACCCTTATAAGTGGCATCAAAATCAGGCTGGAGTAAAGTTGGGATTTAATTTTTTTAAGGGTAAACCCCTGAAATTGTGATTTCTAAGTTTTGCTCAATCCCGCTCATAGATCCTTTTATTACATTACGTCACAGTGCGTTATACTACATCAGAAAAACATTACAAGGGGGGGGGGAGTGAGGTCAAAATATCCTAAATTTAGCGTGTTACGTATTTTATGAACGTCCCCCGTAAAAGGAGTAGTGCATACCTACAGGTCGGAGAAAATGAATCCTGGTAGTAGTGAAATACACTGCACCAGAGGGAACTATGAGGATATTTATTTTTGCAGGATTGACCCAAATTTTTGTTGGATGATATGGGCTTTTTCAAATATTTATTGTAGTAAGTAGTCTCGCAACTCTTTGGGTAGTAGATACCTCAACCTTATGAAGGCCGTTTAGAATGGGGATGTTGCAAATGACGAATTGCGATTGAGGAATTAGCGATTTGACCATTGATTCTTATGTAAAAGTTCGCGAGAAACTCGATGGTGCCACTGGTTTTCTCTGAAATCATCTCCCAAGCTCAAAAAAAGCTCTCAAAGTGAAGCCAAAATGGAGGGGATATATCCCACGGTATCCTGAGAGTCCACCCCTACATCAAGACAAACTCTCCATGCAAAGATAGGGGAGCAAATACATAAACAGGGTTGCCGTGTTTTCAGTCTTAGAGACCCCAAATAAAGTGGCAGCCCTGTCAATGTATTTACTCCCCTATCTTTGCAGGGAGAGTTTGTCTTGATGTAGAGGTGGACTCTCAGGATAGCGTGGGATATCCCCTCCATTTCGGCCTCAACTTGAGAGCTTTTTTTGAGCTTTGGAGTTGATTTCAGAGAAAATCAGTGGCACCATCGTGTTTCTCGCGAACTTTTACATAAGAATCAACAGTCAAATCGTAAATTCCTCACACATGCAACATCTCCATTGGAACGTGGAAGGAACGAAAGCCTTTCCTTACCTGCAGGGTTGCACAGGTGCGATGAAAAGTATGATGGATTGGAAATTTTCGTGAAATGTTTCATGAAATTTTGCAAAGTTGTGAAAAATAGAAAACACATTTTCAGGGGCTGGGTATTCAATACGCGCACTAAAGAGCACCTCAAAGCAAAGACCACTTGCCTTTCATTTAATTTCGAAAAAAAAAATTCAATATATTTTCTCATTTTTCCGAATTTCATGAAATTGTTCACGTGAAATTTCAAGATTTTGTTTTTCATGAAAAATTGCAACAATCCTTACCTGAGTACACTACGTCGCATCTCAACTTGGACGCAGGACGCCATGTGCTTGAAGCGGGCTTCGCTGAAGCGTTCGTCGAAGCGAGCACAAGTGCCGCGTGCTTTAGTTTCGTCGCCTTTCATCAGATGGTAATACGGGGTTTCAGGGAGGCCCAGCACGACGAAGAGGAACAGAATCGGTGCGAAAGTGCAGGCCAGATTCAGGGTCCGCAGGCTACACGCATTGCCAACCACGAAACTGAACATGATGCCGGCAGAGTGCGCGCCCGATGTTACTGTGCACGCCAGACCGCGAGCCTCTGCTGGGGCCAGCTCACACGCGAACACAGGCACCACCAAGTAGAGCAAGCCGTTACACAGACCTAGGTGTAATGGGAAAGCGGAAAGTTCGATTAAAATTTGGCCTAAAAAATTCAATGGAAATAAAGGTGACACGAAAACACTGTCGCCAGATGTGCTGAAAATTCAGCACATTTCCCCCATAGAAAAAAAATAAAAAATAAAAATAAAAAAAAACAAAAAACAAAAATACACGACATACGAGTTTCCCCACATAGCACGGAATATTGATATAATACTACAATAGTACTGACACGTCAGTAGTGTCAGTATTTATATAATGCTGATGTATCCTGATTTAATATTATATCAAGACTATGCCAGTATTTATTAGTTACTGATTTGGAGCTGTCAAAATATTGTTACAGTATTGGCCGAAAAGGTTGATGTCATATGGAAATCAGGGTTATGACAAGGTCATCAGAACACTGCAGGACACCGACAATATGTATGCATTACTACCTTGACACTGACACGTCTGTACACTCAGCGCACTCTGTCAAGTAGATATGAAAGTTCAGACGATGACCGTCATTTTCATAGTACTACACATGTATTACATTTGAAACATGAATTACACAAGTATACAAGTATTGAATATTATAAACCACTTACTTGATGTTCTGCGACGTTTAGTAGCGTAAAATACCCGGACGCCCTCGGGTGGATTTGAACCCGAACCGCGGAATTCCTAGCCCAGTACTTTGCCATTGAGCCACAGGGAACTGGTGGTATTTCGGGTTAAAATCACGCCTGTCAAGGCTGTTACAGCATGCATAGCATCAGTGCGCTGCTCGACTTTCATCATAACTTTGATTAACACCGTGTTTTCTTAGGCTTCTTTTTCTTCCTATATTTTTTTTTCATTTTTTCGTGTTAATTTCTTTTCGTGTTATTATTTTTTTACCTCGTCAGCATTGACTCAATACTGTTGTTTGATATATTGAAGGTATTAGTGTTATATTCATGCTGACGCGGTATACCTTTTAACCGACAATCTTAATATCATACTGCATTAGTGTTGGTGATATCATGTCAACATCCAACAATATGTATCAGTATTGACATAAGATTCTGTGCTATGTGGGTCTCCGTCAGGGAGCTCCCCCCGCAAGAAATCATTCACCACCCGCCCGTCGGGAGCACCGCGGCGTGCTGCCAACGCGTACCGCGCACTGACACCTACAAACCTAAAGGGATACTTCAAGCATTGCGCAATGCTTGAAGTATCCCTTTAGGTTTGTAGGCGTCAGTGCGCGTTTCAAGCTGGCAGCACGCCGCGCCGCGCCGCGCCTCAACGTGCCATGAACTGGTGACGATTAATAGGTCAGGGTGTTAAGATGTAGGCAATTCGACATCGAATTCGAAATTAGCCACTCAATAAAAACCAGTTACAAAACTTTCGTGATCTCTCAGTCATTATCCGACTTATTTCTTCTATCTTAAGTTTTGGACCATAGTGCGCCGCGGGCGGCACGGCGGTGCTCATGAAATTCTCCCGTGTGCTCAATCGCTCACCCTATGTCTCTCTGCCGTTCCAAATTTCGCGGGGAAATAGAGCAAAGTCCGCTTCGAAAAAGTGACTATACGCAAGCTTACGAGAGAATATGCTAGTTACCTTTCTGTTAGCTATTATTCTAAGATCACGAAACTTTTTTTCGCTTTGTGAGAGTGCTAATATTTAATTTTTTAGATTGCAAAGTATACATTTCTCTGGTCCACGCTTTGCTTACCTTGTATAAGCCTGGCGATGATGATCTGTGACACGGAGGAGGCGAAGTATATGAGGATCCAGCCGAATAAGGCCAATGGAGCGGCCATGATGATTAGGGTGCGTCGGCCCCAGCGGTCCATGAGGAAGGCGGTTGGGTAGGGACCCAGGACGATGCCCACATCTAGCAGGGACACGAGCAGGGCCAGCTCTTCATCGACCAGTGGGGCTTCCACGTGTTCGTTGGGCAAGCGCAGGACTTTCGTCCCTGACGGGGTCCAACCCACGCATGTCCCGCTGATGAAAAGCCCGATGGATGCTGGCAAAAAGTAGAAAATGCTGCGTTAAGAAAAATATTTGTGTTCGTGTGGTGCTTACTGTTCATATACGCGATGAAAAACAAACCTACCCAGATATTGTGTTGAATAGCGTATTTGTATATGTCTGAAATTCGATGAATTTCATGTTTAAGATGAAACTACTAAAATAACTGACATGAGAATATTCTTGGTTTCTAAATTGAACTTTAATTGGACCGCGTTAAACAGAAAGGAACCAAGCCACATCAGCTATTGCCAAATTTAACTGGGCAACTTAATCTTTTACATGAAAACGGTTGTGCGAATTTTCTTGCAAATTTCAGTAAATTTTCTCCATGGTACAAAGCAAATTCCTTAAAATTTTCAAAGGAATCCGAACAAACGTTCTCTTGTAAAAAATTAAATTTCCCAATTAAATTTGGCGATATCTGATGTGGCTTGGTTCCTTTCTGCTAAACGCTGTCCAATTAGAGGAGATATGAAAAAATAACGTGATCTGCTAATATACATGCGTGTTTCCGCCAGATGACGTCACAAGGCCGTACACTTTCTCACTTTTAAATTTATTTTCCTACAATTTCCCATATCAGAAAAAAATTATGAAAAATACCGCGAATTCAGCTCAGTGTAACATGTAAAATTTCTCTTTTCGCCTGCTTTTGCGAAGAATGTGTATGAAATAATAAATATGTATTAACTTAATTCTTTAACGCTATCTATAAATTTATTTACCTGAAAATAAAGACAGATAGAGTCTTACGCACGGTGATAGATCCAGCCGGTGTTTCAAAAATATGTTCATGGCCAAAGAAATTCTGCTCCTCTGAGTGGTACACTACTAACGATATGGTATAGAAGTTATCATACTTAATGTTTAAATACTTAAACTCTGCTTTAAGAAGTTTCACAGGTCTAAGGAACTAAACAAAAAAGGAAGTATGAAGAAAATGCACACTCCACTACCGTGATTCTTTTAGGGAAATTATCGGGCTCACTATTGGTTATACCTTGTTTATTCACAACTATAGTTGAAACTGTAGTAATATTATATTTATTGTCATACGCAAAATCAGAATGTCAAACGATCTCTGTTACATGGACTCAATCGGTAAAAGCATGCAGTTATAATTTTTGAAAAGAGACGAAGCACTCACTATTTAGCATAGTTAATTATTATAATTCTTAACCGCAGCGCTGTCGCGTGTTTTCGAACAATGCGACACCTGAGTTTGTGGAGTATCTAAGATTTTTTTGCCACTAACCACGATAATACTAAATTATATAGTGACATTTGTTTTTTTTTTCAATTGTGTCATATTGCAAAAATCAAATCACAGAGGATCTCGACTCATGAGATTCACAATTACGAAGTCAGAATGTTTCAAAAACGCCTTGAATCTCTTATCTATCGTCATTGCTCTATGTCATCATTGCTTGGGTGGGGGGGGGGGGAGTATGTTTCAATCAATCATTCGCGCAAGGAGTTTTCCTCTTTGAATATTGACCCGGAAAAACAGAACAATATAAAATCCACAATTTACCTCTACGGCACGAAAACTGTCAGGTGAAATCGAATACTTTGCGGTGATTAGACGGGATTAAAAAAATACAACTTCCAATCGGAGATATTAAACTTAAAGGTAGAGGAAAATGTCCAAAATTATTGCATCAATGGCTTTGGAAAATTTGCTCAAGCTGCAGAACTTTGAAATACTCGAATAACACAAATCCTGATCAGTCTGTAGGTTCGCTGTTGAGTCGTTGATACCCCTCCTCCTACCCTATCTTTTTCTCCTGAAACGTCAATGAAAAACATCCGTGACGTCTCATTGTATATTCTTTTCTTGCCACTCAATGCTGTCTTGCCGGACCGTAAAAACAAGTATGAAATTAACTTTGGTAACGCGTATTTACTTGACCGATGAATCACAGAACTTTGTGCCCTAAAAAGCTCCGTAACTTCAAAAAGAATCTAATACGGTAGGTAAACTAGGATAATTTTGACAAATCTGGGTGCTTGTTCGTAAAATTGATGATTTGAACTTTCCAACCATGGGGAATTCTTGAAAATTTCGCATAAAGCTCATTGAGATTTATACTCTTAGCATATTTTGAGCGAACTTTACCTTAATTTCTTTCAAATTTCAAAGATGAGAGACACCTCAACGCGATACAACTACTCGTGCTTGATGGATCTCCATGTTGCAGGAGCAAAATTGAAGGCGCGATAGCGCGAGGGAAGAACTCACAATACTCTGCTCTATGCTGCCGATGAGGTGTCTCTCTGATTTTGAATGTTTGATTTGAATGACGCCCTTTCAGTCGGTAAAAGGTCTACGCCCTCGGATATGAGCCAGTCCAACCCTGATTTTGACCCAGCTAATCCAAATAGGTGTTGTGTACCGACTTGTTGGTACTGTGCACCTAACTCATTGGAGTTGTGGTCTTTACTAACTTGAGCTGCTCTAATAAGTGTAAAGCACAAGTCAAATAAGTTGTTGTTCAGTACCAACAAAAACCAATTTGGGTTATATGTGTTGCAATCATCGAACCCGTGCTTCAGTGAGGTATCGGGTTTTTCAAAAAGCTATCAAAAATTTTCTTAAAACTTGGTTTCGTTTAAACGATATGAGAGTATGCCAAACACATATATTGCTACTGATAGATGTATCTTCTTACGGGCGGAAAATATAAAAAGTAGTCTGTGAAGTCACCTGTGAAGTCTAAATTGGACTGCATTTTGCAATTTGGAACTATAAATTTTGTCTCTTCTGGAAAAACACGTATGTGCATAGGGAAACTAATAGCACATTCGTTGATTTTAAACCGGGCTAGAATTTATAGGTCCAAATTGCAAAATGTAGTCCAATTTAGACTGCACGGGTGCGGATTAGAGAGAAATTGTGATTCTATGCGATGCACGTGACTCGTATTGTCGGACGTCACCTCATTGACAAATTGTTCCACGCTGTCATCTCTTTTGTTTTTGCGCAGAGCGACATAATTAACTTGCATTGTTAGGGATCATTTCGTAAACAAAGGAAAAAACTGTAGCATGTGCATAGAAAATGAGAAGTAACAGAAGGAGAGAGAGAATCGATTCTCGGATGCTTTGATATTCAAGTTCAAGAGAAAATCCTATAGATGTTCCGTTTTTATGATAAAGTTGTCATTTAGCTTCTTCCCAAAATCCTCGCACTCCTTTAAACGGGGAAAATCGCCCCTTAAAACCGCCATTTTTCCGTGGATTTTGCACCTTCAGGCTGTACTTATTTATCAGATTGTAACCTCAATAAGGCGCGAAAATTCAAACCTCCACGATCTGTAGTGATCATTGGCGAGTATACTGCCGTGCTAAGGAAGGACGCCGTATGAGCCTTCAGACGTCGCCAGGTTTCCTTTGATAATTACTGGAAAAATTGTGAATGTTATTATCTCAAATTTTCAGACAATTTTGTACACAATTTAATCTAAAATATCTGAAAATTCTAAGGAAAAATGTGCATAAACTTTTCATACGGCGTTCTTCCTTAGCACGGCGGATTACGTGAGCAGCAGTGGCGAAGCATGAATGATCGATTATCGATGTTTCCCCCATTTGAAGCTATGATAAAGAATTTATTATTAAGGTGTTCGTTGCGAACACCCTGTTTATCGATCCAAATTTCCGATTTAGAGATAAATGGTAGATCAATCGATATATCGCAAAGCACGCCACGCCACTGGTGAGCAGTCAACGTAACTCGTATTCAAGAGTTTAGATTTCTCTCCTTAAGTATTCCATTGCACTTTTCAGTACTTTGAGCTAGTTATCGTTAGTCTCAGCTAACGGTCGACGTGATGAAGTTAAACCTACTTGTCACATGAGCTCGTAAAAAAATCGCCGAATGCAGTGAGAGGGAACTATAATTGGTGTTCCCGAATGCAATTAGGGGCTCCCGCTATTGCGCTTCCCCTCCCTCCCCACCTGCGGGGACATGGGACGCTTCTCCCACTTAGCCAGGGGACAACTCGAGGGGAAATAATCACACTTTTAAATAGTAAATATGCTTTGCTTCGTTTAGCCGATTAAATTAATTAAGGTAAAAGATGACAGAGATAATTTAAACCTTTTCCTTTGTTGCGAAGTTGATGAAAAATTTAAACATTTTTTTAGATTACATATTTTGATGGATGCCACTTACTTCTTTGAGAGAAATGAATTAGTGACAGAGAGGACGTAAAACATATATGTACCCAGCATTTATGGAATCTTATTTATATTCTCCTCTTGGTTACTATTTGACTGGACGGCATTCGCACGGTCTCGTACAATTCAGATAAAATTAGTCACACCTTGATTTCTATATCGAAAACTGATCTCTCTTGTGGACCTCTGATGTGGCTTTCCATGTGTATTCCAAGAGTATGATAAGCAAGGTAACATGGACTTTTATTTTGTGTGTCAACATTAGGCTTTTAATTAACTTTTCTGTCGCTATATGTGAATAATCATGCAATTGGAGGTCATAGTTATTAATCTGGTTACAAATCCTCTTTCCAAGCACCGTAGAAGCGCCTTCCATTCATTGTGCAGACAAATTTAATGACACGTACTATTTCATTTATAATTATATATAATTATATTCTCTAATGGTGACACCCAGCAATACTGGTGTTCGAATTTTGGAAAATTCTACTTTTCTTTAAACGATGATCATCTTTTTGTTCCGAGGCATTTAGCAGTATATATTTTTTTCGTGAGGAGGCGAAATCAAACAAAGCGACACCACAAATTACTGAATTTATGCATTGTGTCTATTGATTCACGTATTGTGAATACAACCGTCTACTGTAAAGTTTCGTACCTATTGGAGATTTCCCATTCAATCTTGAAGTGCATTCTAATATATTTCTAAAAAAAAATATTGATACAAATAAAATTAACCGTCAAAAATCATGTGAATCCCTCAGGGCCGGATTTACCTACTTGCCGCCCCCTTCTCATTCGTTTTGAAATACCAATAAAAACCATCAAGTAAGTGTGCCAGCGGGGGAGGGGTGCATCAGAATCGTTTACTCGTGTTGGACGTCTTTTTTGGGAAAGCCCTGTTAATACTACTAGCAAAAGTTCACGGAACTTTGCGCGAAAGTTAAGTTCCGTAAACCTATCTCTGTGTGGACAAGGCCTTCCATTCATAAGAAATGAACAAACAAATTACATATATGAAAGAACAAACATAGTTGTAGTTTAATGATTTTAACTTCCGCCGCCGCGCCGCGCAGACTGCACTGGGTTTGACGCAACGCGTGAAGTATTCACGCAGTCTTGTAGGCGCTAAGCGTTTCACGCTGACCGCACTGTCTTTTGCGCAATGCGTGAAGTATTCATGCATCCTTGTAGGCGCTATTTGTTTCACGCTAACCGCAGTGACCGCACTGTGTTTGATGCAAGGCGTGAAGTATTCGTGCAGTCTTGTAGGCGCTAGTATGTGTTACATGCCGACCGCCGCGCCGAGGGCTTCTCCTTTTCATCTCAAGTCCTGGCATCATTTCTCTCCAAGTCGCGCCGTTCTAGGCCAAATTGCGTGTTTGGTTTCTCTCTTAACTCGATTAATAAAAGATGCTGTCTCTTTTATCACTAAAAGAGAACAAAATTAAAGTTACCATACTCTCAGGAAATGAGAGATTTTGCCGCCTTTCCTCGTTTGTAATTTATTTTCAAAATTCGATTTTTTTAAAAAAAAATTGCAGTTTTTGCCGCCCCCTTGATTTGCCGCCGTGGGCCGTGGCCCATGTGGCCACCCCCTTAATCCGGCCCTGGAATCCCACCTATTCAATAAATTGATATTATTCAATTTTTTGTTTTTTCAGAGCTTTGTCTTATTTCGTGCCAGATTAGCACACAAGAGGTCCGCGAAGTGGACCATACAGGGCTCGAAACGACATCCGAGGGTTGGACCTAGTGGCGGTCAGGGGGTGTATCTGGCCTCCTAATTTATTTCAAGATTTTGGAAGATTATTTTTGGCACGAACGTCCCTCAACAATTGATCCTCAGACAATGAACTTTAGAATTTCCTAGAATAATTCATCTGAATGCTGCCGTGCTGGGGGAAAAAGCCGCATGAACATTCGAGAGCAGCCAAATTTCCCCCGATAAAATGTTCATTTTTGAGGAACGTTACGAATATTTTTTCTTGAAGTTTTCAGACACTTCAGATCAAATTACAAACACAATTTTCTAAAAAAGTAAAAGAAAAATATTCACAAATTTTCCCGAGTCCTCGTGATGTGTCAGAGGAATTTAGCAACGTCTGAAGGCTCATACGGCGTTTTTCCTTAGCTCGGTAGAACGGTTAAAATTTGAACTATATTGATCGTACCCAGCAGAAAGCATCGCGCAAAACCTGAAGATCCATGTTGCGGTCTCAACGTGACAACTGGGTAAGAAGAGCTAAGAGCCATACTGCCGTGCTAAGGAAAAATGCCGTATGAACATTCGAGGGTTGCCAAATTTTCTCCGATACAATGTTTATTTTTGAGGAAATTTATGAATATTTTTCCTTTAAATTTTCAGAATCTTTAGGTGAAATTGCGAACACAATTTCCTGAAATATCGGATAGGAGAAATATTTACAACTTTTCCCAAAATTGCGTGAATTGCCGAAGGAAATTTGGCAACGCCTGAAGGTTCATACGGCGTTTTTCCTTAGCACGGCAGCATAATGACTGCATGCTTCCCACCTGTTGCCGGCGGCGGCACTGTGTTGTGCTCACGGCTCCGTGCATAAGCTTATTCAAGATTTCCATCGGCCTCTTCTTGCCTCTTACTCCGGATCGGTCGTCCTTTTCGGGTGGGCCCCGGCCAAGACGGACAGCAGTGGGGCCCGCGGCTCGTGGTCTTGCGCCTAGTCCGGTCGCTCCTCTGACGTAAGGACGTATCCCCGTTTCCAAGTGAACCCCGTAAAGCATGGACATATATGGAGAATAGGACTCACGTTGAGATCAAGATACGCGCTCACGTCATAGAAGCGACGAGTTGACATCGCGCTCCTCATCACTACGCCCGGTCTCGCCGAGGCGTGAATGATCGATTATCGATGTTCCCCCATTTGAAGCTGTGGTAAAGAATCGATTATTAAAGTGTCCGTTGCGAACACCCTGTTTATCGATACTTTGCTGTAGGTTTGAATGGCGGATCAATCGAGCTATCGCAAAGCACGCTACGCCACTGGCCGCCAGCGCTGCGCCGAGTGGCCCCCGTAAGGAGGTGGATAATTAAAACAATTATAGTTTCATTTATGAGCAGCTAGAATCCACTATTCCGCTCCGCGCTTCCTTTTCCCGTTGTCATACGTGTAATTATTTAGACCAGGGGTTCTCAAGTCGCGGGCTCCTCGAGTAATAGGCTCACATCGTCAAAATTATGCTGACCTTTTTATGGTATTGTATGCTCGAGGATTGAAAGAATATTATTCACATTAGTGTTAAATGAATATGCGTATAAATATTGAAGAGAAAAAAGAAAGAATAAAAAAACAATATTGCGGCCGTTTGTTTGTACTGATTCAGCAGTTGATGGCTTTTTAGAACTATCTGATAGCGGTTTTGTCGAAAAGGTAACCCGGATTTTGGAGGTGGCTACATTGGCCGCGGCCCATGGCAGCAAATTTTGCCATTTTTTTAAAAGTGGTATGAAAAAAATCGGATTCAGAACGAAAAATAGAAACGAGAAATGGCGACAAAATCTTTAATTTCCTGAGAGTATAGTAATTTCTAATTTTGTCGTTTTTCGGTGATACAAGGGACGGCCCCATTAATAAGTCTAGTTAAGAGAGAAACCGAACACGCAATTTGGCCTGGAACGGCACGACTTAGAGTGAAATGATGACGAGGACTTGAGATGAAAAGGAGAAGCCCTCGGCGTGGCGCGCGGTCGCATAAAACACATATTAGCGCCTACAAGACTGCATGAATGAATACTTCACGCATTGCGTCAAACACAGTGCGGTTAGCAGCGGTTGGCGTGAGACGCAATGCGCCTACAAGACTGTAGGAATACTTCACGCATTGCGCCAAACATAGTGCGGTCAGCGCGGCGCTGCGAAGGAAGTTAAAATTATCAAACCACATTTATGTTTGTTCTTCTTGCTTATGATGCTCCTATTTTACGCTCCCTGTACCCTGTATCAATGCGAAGGCTAAGCAAAACATCGGAATGTTTTCAGAAGGATTACTCCATAAGTTGCGCAACAACCAATCAAGAGATTGAAATCGAGGATTGATTTACAGAATGGGTCAATGTGGTGATAGGTGGTACACAACCCACAGCGTGCGCCGTAATTATACCTAAGCGGGTAAAACGGCCGCGGCGCCTTCTTTTTTTTTGATGCAACACGGACGTCCATGAAGCTAGAATTGTTGCATCAAGGCGCTGACGTACAAATCCGACTCATTTCAACGCATAGTCATGGCAAAGGTAAGGTCATGTTTAATGTTCACAGTGAGTAGACTCGTTGTTATTCGATCAAACTAGGCACGGACTTGACCCAATGCAGTGTTAGCGACTGGTCGGATGGATTTGAATGTATGCAGAGTCTGAAAACTATCATAAGTTTCGACATCAAACCGATAGTTTAAAATTTACCCTCTTCGCATGTTTTAACGAAAGATATCGACGGTATAAGTCGGCAATCACGCATCTCGTTTGCGGTGTTCGAAAATCTCCGCCTTTATGTTATTTTTTTAAAGGAGAACAAATTGACATCATTCTTTGAAGTTTTTGCAGAATTTTATTCTCACAGAGAAGAAAAATCATGGCAGTATCAAAGAATTGCCGTTGAGTGGTTTTCTGTTGAAAAAATATAAAGTATGCCAGGAAGTCTGCAACGTCGCAAACCGAGTTATATCATTGCCGACTTACACCGTCGAATCGACTCGATCCAGTATGTGACATGGCGTTGCATAGCGTTGAATTTGAGGACCACTGGCTCAAGCAGAGTCATTTAGCTGATTTTCAAGCCCTTTAAGCGAGATCTCCAATCTGCACCTGATCTGAGCGCCTCCCACACCTCTTTCTCATCTATTATTCATTTTTACCGGTTGACATACAGCGACCGCGACCGCGGAAACCTAGGCGATGCCCCCGAGCGGAAACGCAAATGCGACGCCACGGACGACCGGCCAAAATACCATGCCCATCCTCTGTAACAGCCGCCATCCAATATGACTCATTCCTGATTGTAGATATGAGAAAACGGCTCAAAATACGACACATAAATGAAAATACCCATTCCATTTACTAGAATGAAATATTTCTATGTTAATTTTGTACCAGAATTATGTTCCGTTCATATCGACAAATACTAAAAATATAGTGTGATAAAAGAAGGCAACTAAAACAAGAGTGAGAAACACCTTAATCAGCCAAGATACACATAATAAAAGAACAACTTAGTGTGGGGAAAAGGCTGCAAATAAAGAACAAAGAATAAACAAAACCCAGAACGTTTCAAAATAATTACAATTTCATTTTCAACCGGAAAATAAATTAAAAACCAAAACGAGCCGTCACTACGCTGTTATTGCGGGACCGAGACTTTCTTCTAAAACAAGAGGTTGATTCCAACGTATGGACGTTGGAGAGCGTTCACCGGACCCACTCGTGAATGTTAGTATTGTTTTTTTTTTTTTTTTTTTTTTTTTTTTTTTTTTTTTTTTTTTTTTTTTTATTTTTTATTTTTTTTTTTTATCTTCGTACTTCCTTTATAAAAATTACAATAAACGCAATGAGGCTGTTGCAAACTCTCGCTCAACTGCAAACAAGATGTGTTACCCATAAAAAATGTCTCAAAAATCACGATGAGCGCATTGGCAAAGTCTGAAATGCACTCCTAACTTCACAATCTGCCTAAAAAATTTGCGTATTCATAAAATCATTTTGGTGTTCTTTAGTAAATATGAACCTCCTCATTAATCGGTTAGAATTACTTTCACATTTCCTCTTTCGATTAGGGAGGACAAAATACTCGATGAAAGTTTGGAAACAATTTGAAGGCATCCGAAAAATATAATGACCAATAATTTTAAAAAAAAAATAATTTCAGGAAAAAGTATTTAGGTAATAACCTTGATTACACTCAGCATTTTACATCGTGTAGTTGACACGTGAATTATTACAAACGGCTGTCAAACCTCCTCAATATTTCACTCCCGATAATCTGAGAGATTGATGCTAAACCCATTTTTAAAAACACGAGAAGGTTCGAAATGGTATCCCTGTTCATAGCCTCACTCACTAACAGGAGGAAAAAAAGAGAGGATTAGTGCAAATGACCACTTTTCTTTCCCACTCTACCTGCTTGCTCAGATGATAAAGAGGAGAGAGAGGGAGTCTTTAAGATTCGCCGATATTAGAATGCGGTTCACAGAGGGGAAAGAAATAGCAAAATAAAAACTAATTAATTCCATTAAACGATGGAATTAAGCTATTAGGATAACCTGTAATTTGAGGTTATGAGGGTTTGCGAGCGGTTGAGAGATTGCCCTCAGCCAAGAGATTGATGCGAAATCTTGGGGGCGGGTTGAGCCTTGAAACAGAGATGGCATGCGGGGCTGGTCCTCCACTTTAGCCCATTCAAAATGTCATTCACTCGAGAAAAATGATTAGAGAGCAGCCAACGCTACCCAGAACGTTGATTTGAAAAAAGTCACGGAGAGTTGGATGATTGAAATGTTTCATCTTGAAAGTATGTTCCGTAGTACACTGGAAAATAGGATGGTAACATCTACTTTAAGTCTACTTGATTTCTTTCCAGTCATACTATCTAGTGAAAATAACCAGAATTGTAGGAGTTTTTACTAGAACTCTGGTGATACTTACCCTAATTTGGTAAATGCTACCATAGAGTCTGGTTTTTATTGCCATACTCGGATCACTATGTCAGTATAGTGCGTGACAGAGTAAGAAACAACGCATGTACCCCTAGTAGTTCCCCATGTAGTTTCCGTAGGCACATAAGTATTTTCGCAGATTCTTCCTAATTGCAAAATGTAGTCCGTTTTATCAATGCTAATTTCATTGTTTCTTTCGTAGCCGACACATCTCCTATTCTGCCGTAAGGAAAAACGCCGTATAAACATTCGAGGGTTGCCAAATTTACTTCACTAAAATGTTTATTTTTGAGAAAATTTATGCATATTTCCCCCTGAAATTTTCAGGAACTTCGGGTGAAACTGCGAACAATATTATCTGAAAAATTGAAGGGAAAATACTCATAAGTTTACCGGTAAAGTCGTGTTTTAGCAAAGGAAATTTGGCAACACCTGAGGGTTTATAAGACGTTTTTCCTTAGGACGGCAGCATTGTCCTTACAAAAACGAGCCCAAGAGAGGGAGGGGGGCGAGCGATCGTTACGCAAGCACCATGTGGCAACACTTTTGGACAGGTGACACTGCATCATCAACATTGCGTGAGGATTTATATCGAGTGACGGGTGAATCTATTAACATGCTAATCAATTGTAATAGTAGTGCAGGAACGGCT
>NW_017562455.1:2310868-2345796 GCF_001854935.1 Bemisia tabaci | reverse complement strand
TAAACTCGTTCGAATGGCTTTCTACATTCACAATACACGGTCTCGTCAAAGTGCGTCGTCGAAGAGTTGGATCGTATGAATTCTCTTGTTGTGCTACTTGCCTATTTTGAAATCTCTGTAAATGAAAACTAAAGGGGATGATATGTGTGAGTTAATGACGCGCCTTATCAACACATTGTGTTGGAGTTCACTGCTTGTTTTAAATAACTCCTCTTGTTTTTCCAGTGTACATGTTTAAAGTTTCAAAATTATGTGTTACATGTTAAAATGATTCGACGGACGTCATTTTTTGTGTCAGAGCGACGTGCGGTGTATGGCATCGATTCGTTCCATAATTTCAGCCTTTTATAATTTTTTTTTCGAATTTTGAGATCGCAATTCTGTTTTCTTGAGACTGAAAAATTCATGCACCACATTTAGAAATTCAACGTATTAAAGGCGTGGTATTTTTCCTCTTGAACAACCACGCCTTTATTACGTTGAATTTTTTTGTCAAGTTTGGTACATGACTTCTTCAGTCTCATGACAACGGAGGTGCGATCTCAAAATTCGAAAAAAATTACAAGTAGCTAAAATGTCTACTCTAGCCTTGTATACCCATTTTTTTTTTATTTTGGTGTGTTTTTATTGTTAGCTGAAATTTATGGAACGAATCGATGCGATGTATCGCATGTCGCTCTGACACAAAAAATGGCGATCGTCGAATCACCTTAAAGTTCAAAATCAGTTCGCCTTCATTGTCAGAGTAGGCAACACGAGCTCCCAAGTGGTCGGAAAGTTGTATCGCCGGGAAATGACAAGTTTGATCGAGACAAACATGAGTTTTTTACCGGACGAGAAGAGTTTATGTAAACATCATGTCAGTTTGCCTTCCATGTTTAGTGTAGGCAATGCAATTTTCTACTCGGTCGCAGCGTAGTATCATGCCGCATATAACGTTGCTCTTCTGACCAAAGGGCTTATCTCCATTTCCCCGTGATCCGTGTCGTCCCAAAAAATCCACGCTTTCTGGGGCTCATGCGGGAATAGGGATACGCCCTTATGTTAAAGGAACGATCACAATAGTCAAAAGGTCTCATGGTCCCTGTCCCTGTCACGAATTTGTTACCAAATAGGTAAGCTTTTTTAAAAAATATCAATCTTTTTCGAGGACAACTTTCATTTAAAAATCATTTATTTGGAGAAAAAAAACAAAGGCGAAGGCTTTAAACCAATTAAAATAATTATAGCACGCCTCACTCACGAAATTAAGGGTAAATCTTCGGGACTGCAAATGATAACTTGAGGAACGGTGGGACTCCCTTTTTTTTTTTTTTTTTTNAACGTACTTAACCCTTTTTTTTTTTTTTTTTTTTTTTTTTTATTTTTACAAATATAAATGCATAAATTTTCATTTCATTAATTTATTCGTACCCTGGTAAACATTGGCGATAAGAGCTGCGTTTCAAAATACCATAGGAATTCTTGTAGCCGGCTAAAGAAGGCTACAGAAAATCATATAGCTGGTTATAGAATGCGGAGAAAATCATACGGTCGGGCTATACGAAGCGATAAAAAATTATGCAGCCGGGCTATAGTTCCCATCGCCGGGCTTTACACTTTATCGCCTGGCTGTTGCTTTTCCGCCATCGATTATAAAAGGCTATAAGAAATTATGTAGAAATTCGTGTGCTTTGGAAATCATTAAGTTTGATACGGAACCACCTTAATATTTACAAAACACACATTATATTTCCCTTTAATACATATTTTTTTTCATCAATTAAAATGAGAATAATCCATACAGGATGTGCAAACATTTCAAAATCATGAGTTGAATAACGCTGACTCCGCCAGATTAAATATTAGAGCCTAACACAAAGCGGAGCGGCGACGCACTGGCGCCTACAAACCTATCACGGATACTTCACGCATTACGCAACGCGTGAAGTATCCCTGTTAGGTTTGTAGGCGCCGATGCGCGTTTCGCGCTGGCTGCCCGCCTGCCACACCGCAGCGTGCCACCGCGTTTGAAGCAACTATTTCACACCAGAGGTATTGCACAGTATCATAAGAAACTGAAGGCGCTCAAATATATTAGGAATGGCAGGCATCCATCAAAAGTACGGAGCTTTCCTCGCAAAATATATCAAGATACTACGGCCGAAAAAGAGAGCAATGGTCCAAAAACTCACTAAGTCCTATCATCCGTAAATAGTGACGTTTAGCATACACTTTATCGCCTGCGGGTCGATTATTGAAATTTAAACCAGCCCGATAAGACATCGAATTGCGATATATTGCATGGTCAAGATAGGGCTATGTCTTGTCGTGTCGGGCTGACATAGTTTCAATAATCGGGCCGCTGGCTGTGAGTTGCTTAGTCGCCATCGGCTATAAAAGGCTATAAGAAATTGTGTAGCCGGCTATAGGGGCTATCGGAAATCTTACAGCCGGCCGTAGGTCTATGGTATTTTGTAACACAGATTCTACTGCCAATTTTTACCAGGGTACTTTATTATTTAATTAACCTACTTCCCTAGTCACTTATGTCTATCAGTTTACCTATATGAAATTATCTGAAGGTACAGGAGAAGGGGAGTATTTTTGAGGATATTGCTGGATTTGTCAGCGTGGAGGTAGCTGTGGCCTTCATACATAGTCATCTGATGAGCTGATCGGATCGACTTGGCAGTGACGTTGTATAATTAGTCGGTTCAACCACCGCGCAGCATTAACCATGGCATCCGAGTCGCACTTTTCACCGCTAACAGGTTGTAATTAATAAGTTCCAAGCCTCAAAACAAAGGAAATGCTCGTTTTTTTTCAATCTACCCTCCCCCTCACCCTGCCTCCAACAACCACGCCACCTCGCTACCTCGTGTGCCTGATGCATCCTCCGTCCCGCAATATGGAAATTTCATTGTGTGTTTAGAACACGTAAGAACAGATACACGATTTGCGTACCAAATTTTCAATGTCCCAACCCTGCTTCCATTCAGTTTCTTAAAAAGAAAACGAGAATGCCCATTAATATTTAAACCAAACGGTTGCATTTAGATGTGTCATGCATATCCAGGAAGAGTCTCAACGTTGGGTGTGCACTGTACAGTTTTACAGGGCCTTTATATGGATTAACTTTTAATCCCTTTTGTGACCCCTGATTTTTAAATTTTTAGTTTCTGCACTACACTATTTTGATCTCTCCTCTAAGCTGTTAATAGCTCAAATGTTAAAAGCATCAAATAACGTATCTACCAACCAACCATTAATAACTTGCCCTACCTATTAACAATATTAAGATCAAAAATTTTCCCTCCAATTTCTGATCTCCATACCATTCTTTCAAAGTTTTTTCATGAAATCCCTCTTTTTTTCAAACGAATTAATCTCCAAATTTAATATATTCTTTCCTTGTCCTATATTTTAATTTTGTGTACTACCCTTTTATGACCCTCACTTTTTAAATTTTTAAATTCTGTACTAAACTATTTTGATCTCTCCTCTAAGGTGTTAATGACTCAAATGTTGGAAACATCAAATAAACGTATCTACCAACCAACCATTTTACAAGAAGGAACCATTATTTCTGATCCAGATCAGAAGCAATATACATGCCATTGGTTTCCCTATGTAGATACGTGATTATACGGGAGAGCGAGAGATAGTAGTTCCTTATTGCAAAATGTAATCCACATGCACGGTAAAATTTGTTAGACGTGATTCCGGAGCATTTTCCGCACACTTGTCTAGATTTTAGGTTTTTTTAGTAGCGCTGCTGAAGGAGAAGCCCCGATCAAATAAATCAGAGAATGCCCCAGGAGGGGACGGCGTGCCCTGACGCACTTTCCACTTCAAAGGGGGAAAGGATGGGTATGTTCATTTATTAATTTTTCCTCTCTTCCTCATCAGCAATCAGGAGGAAGGAGTAACTTGCGCAGCGCGCACGAAAGCAGGAGGGCGGCGAACTTTTAAATTTGCAAAGTTTCCTAGAAACGCTTTTTTCACTTCAAAAGGAGCCCTGTTTACACAGCGGTGGCCTTTCGATGGAATACTTTTTAATTAAAATCGGAAAAAAGCAAACGGAACGGAAGAAAAAGTCGGGAGAGGGGAGGGGTGGGAGGGAAAAATGTAAATTAAACGGTTCCAGAATGGGAATTCCTTGCACCGCGCACAGTCAAATAATTTCCTTCCTCCGTTTGGTTGCCCGACGATTGAACCGGGAAGAAGGTTGCACACAGCCCGTAGCCGAGTTCCAGAATGATGCGTGGAACGTGGTGATGGAGATTTTTCCAAGAATCCCCGGGAAATTGACGGAAATTCCCGGAAGTGGAGCCGCTCTCGCACTGATACCCTCAAAATATTGGCTCTACTTCCGGTATTGGATATTCACTCAATTTCTACCCCTTTTAATATCGCCGTGATACTGCTCCTTCGCACATTCTCCAATTTGCTCGCTGAAAAAAGTGGACGACAAAAAAAATTGTAAATAGTAACGATTACACAGGATTAGACGCGCGTGATTTTCAAATATTCCTGTCATACCAATCAAAAAGGTACCTAAACCGATTGAAAAATAAACATAATTTTACTGGCATCACTTTCATCTGTAGATGACGTGGATAAATGTCTGAGTATCAATCTGTATTCCGAGTCCTTTAAGTCACATGCAGAACCAATTGAATTACAATTTGCAATAAGGAACCACTATCTCTGGCTCTCCCGTAAAATCACATATCTGCATAAGGCAATGGCATGTATGCTGTTTCTAAAATAGGCCAGAAATAGTAGTTCCTTATTGCAAAATGTAATCCAATTCATCTATGTATACAAAGTCTGCGTTGTCACTTAGCTCAGCTTGTAAACCAACGATGAGCTAAATGATGGAAATTGCAAGAAATTTTAATATTCATATTTTGAAACCTAAAATTTAATTCCTAAGCAGATTATTACGCACTATTCTTTCTGCAAAAAGGCATTACCAGCTGTTACCCGGCGATGACTAAATAAAATAGCTGCTATGAGGATATATGCAAAATCCAAGTAAGAAAAAGTGAAAGATGGGCGCAGGGGTGAATTCTACAATGAAAATGCCACATTGTGCAAGGAGATGCAAAATTTCGGAAGATGCTGTCTGGTGAGCATATGGTTTCAACTAAACTGCATTTAATCAATATTTTTTTTTGTGGAGAAGGGAAGCTGAGATCAAGACTAGCAGAATTCTTTAAAAAATGTATACTGATTGAACTTAATCATTCCACTTGTGATCGTGCGCATCCACGTCAGGAATTGAATAAATGCTGTCGTTTCGCCTTCAGAGAACCGATCAGGCAGAAAGCTGTACTGCTCCAAGGAGTTAGAAAAGTTATCCATCCATAACTGTTTACAGCAGTGATCGCGGCCTTTGAATCTCTTGCTCTAACAGGTCAATTGGGAATTCAATCCGATCAGCGGCATATCTCTGCACCAATCGTATGAATGTGCCCATCTCAGTATTTTCTTTTTCTTGAACAAGTATCCAAAAATATTAGGTAGAATACAGAATTTTAATGATTACATTTCACTTCACCGCCAAAGAAGTTAACGTTCTGAAAATCGGGTGCTTGGAGGCATTTTGACAACAGCGAAGTGTAAAGATAGTAGTTTGGGGACGAAGATGACTATGCCACGGCAGAAAATAATGGTGCGGCAATAGGCGGTATGTCGCGGGCAAATTGTGAATCATGGCCTTTTCCTTGATTTAATAAACGCGAGCTTGCACTCAACAGACTCCCCGTTGCTGTTTTGTGCCCATCCACGCGAAATGTCGTCGGCTTGGGTTTCAATGGAAAATTTTTCACTCGCAGGTGGGAATCAGGGTTTGAACTTTGAAGCCTTTACCGACGAATAATTTTTTTTTTTAATCTTTATGAAGAAACAAAACCAGGGCTGGTAGAGAAAGGAATAATCTGATGCAGTGATAAATGTCAAGATTATTCGGTTTTCGGCTACTCATAATGTGAAAACAAAAGTTGAGCTATTAACCGATTTTACAAGTATAGTCAAAGACTGCGACCCAGAAAGCCCAGCCTGATTGTTGAAATTTTTTGTTTGTCGGGACGACATAGATGACATAGGTTAAAAGGCGAAGCTTGATTGGTCGGCTATGTCTTTTTGCACTGTCGTGCCTATGTCGGGTTGACCTCTCGACAAGCTAACGGCACCTCTTAAGTTTCCGACAGTATGTCGATCATTCCACCTGACAAAGGCACGATAAAGCAGCGATAAGACATAGCCGACCAATCATGCTTCGCCTTTTAACCTATGTCATCTATGTCGTCCCGACAAACTAAAAATTTCAACAATCAGGCTGCTGGTCATGCTTTAATAAAGAAACAATGTGCAAGAGGATGTTAATATATTTACAATTTGTGATAAAGTTCTGTAGTTGATTTCCATGGTGAAACCACAAAATCGTACCTCAGGAAGCTCAATTTTTCAGGGAAATTGAAAGAGAGTCTCCATTCCTCATCAATCTCCGATAAGGAGGTACGCAAAAGCGAAACTCACGTTCAGCAAAATAGAAGAGGATGGAAAATGGAAAATGGTCCAAAAGAGAAAGAGAAATATCTATACTGCGTGACGTGACAAATATGACATTTCACGCAAAGGTAAATGTCATAAGACTCCACGGATGTGCCATGTCACGTCTATTGAGGACCATGTCATGATGTGCTCGTGCTGTCACAAATCGAGTCAGATTTGGTGAAATAGAGGAGAAAGAAATTGAATTCGAATCATCCCCGCCATGCAGAATAAAATTTTCTCCGGAAAGTTTTAAATCAAGAGCTATCAAATTATACAAGATCTCAAATGTACGTGTCCTTCCATTTTGTCCCATTTGCGAACAGCATACATAGCCAAAGTACGAAATCACGAACCTCTGTTTGCAACGTTGCAGACTTCCTGTCGTATTTTATTTTTTCCTTGGAAAACTAGCCATTGCAATTTCTTGAAAACTTCCTTGATTTTTTTCTGATGGGTAAGCAGAATATTCTGTAAAAATGTCGAGTAATATAGTTGGATTGTATCTCTTTGAAAATACAAAATATTAGCGGAAATTTTGAAATAAAGCAATGGGGATACGCGGTTCTGCACTTTGGCAATCGATATGCTTCATTTGTTCAAAATTATTGTCGTTTGATTACGTCATTGCCCCTCGAATACATTTTCCAGAGAAGAGTTTAAGCAAAAAATCAGTTGAGCTTTTACACTGGAAAAAAAGTAGCTTTGATCTAGAGTCCAGCCTCTCAAAAATATTGACAAGAAAAATACTCTTGATTCAGTCGGATTTTTGCTTAAATTGAGAACCAATGCTCTTAATTTAAACGGATTTCCTTTTGATTCAATCAAAAATCCGATCGAATCAAGAATATTTTTTCTTGTCATTGTTTTCAAGAGTCTGGACTCTCCAAGCGACTTTTTTTTTTTTTTTTTTTTTTTTTTGGTGTTCACTTTCGAGAAAGATAAAACGAGGCCCCGTCGCATTCTCCTACCGCGTACGACATCTCGCAAACGGTCAATTTGTCGATTCTTCGGCGCGCACCATAAATCATTGGCTGTGTGGACCGCTGACGCAGTGCCATGCTGGACTCGTGTTTTCAATTTGCTTGACAAGCTCTTTTCACCCCGATTCAATCTCGATCCATTAGTCCTCGTGTTGGACATGACGCGGGAAGGAGTGGCGCCCGTAACGAGGGTGCTCTTACAAGGGAAAAAAATATATATATAAAAAAAAAAACAAACACACACACACACAAACACAAAAGCGAGATTCATACAGTCCAGCGGACAGCACGAGTGACTGCTGATCTCGAGTTTCATGGCGGTAAAGTGGAAAAAAATAAGTATCACTGTAATTCAGAGATTACCCCTCTTCGCGGGGCTAAAAAATTTATCAGGCGTACCAATATTTCTATTAGGTCCATGTTTACAGTACCGCCGCGTCGCACAGTGGATCGAGTCAATAGAAGAGATCGGACATAATTTGGAAATTTTAAACGCTTATAACTCCGATTATTCAATATTTTGAGGCTCTAAAAGTGGTTCTGTTGATTTGCTCGCGGAATTTTCTTCCAGAGGCCTCCCTCAAAATTTAAAATGTGACGAATTAAACATAAAAATTTTCGGTTTTAGTCGAAAATTTCATATCCGACCTCTCTGATTGACTCGATCCACTGTGCGACGTGCGAAGGAAAAACACCGTATGAACATTCGAGAGTTGCCAGATTGTCTCCAATTAAATCTTCATTTTTGAGGAGAGTTGTGAATATTTGCTCTTGAGATTTTCAGATAATTTACCTCTGGCTACGAATGAAATTCTTTGAAAAATTGGAGAGAAAACCTCCACGAATTTCCCTGTAAATTCTTATTTTATGCAGAGAAATTTGGCAATGTCTAGAGGCTCATGCGGCGTTCTTCCATAGCAGGGCAGAGTAGATGACGGATGTTTAATTGACAACGTCGGTGAAACGCTGAAACGTGTGAAATCCATGGCGTCATGTTAGATGCAACGGATTGGTCGGTGGCTGCACTCGTGTAACTTATCGAGATGTAACGAGTGGTTTTTAGCTCATGTTGTGGTTTTTTTGAAGTTTCAATTGTACCGTCATCGCGGTACAAGAGGGTGTATTACCTCCTCTCCTCCTCTCTAACTTGACAAATGCGCACAAAAAAACACAGATGAAAACTGAAGTATGATAGACATTTCCAGAATATTGCTAATTTTTTCCACATATTTCCCAAATATTATCAGAGGATTTTACGTTTCTCAGATGTTGTTTGATTGGTGTCCGAATGACCTGAATGTCACCAGAGTGTTTTCAAAATACTGCCCTCGTTAGTTTCAATTTTTTTGTTTCGTCATGCTTGTAATACTTTTTTTTTATAATTTTCATAATACTTTGAAGCCACAATTTTCTTACCTTATGGTGAGTGGGCCGCCTAACATTTGCGAGAGTCACACTGTTTATTTTGACCTACTTTTCGCTCGTGGATAATTTGTTTCCTTTTTCTTTCTTTTTTTACCATTAAGGGAGGAATGGTGGTATCTTGTGTCGAATGCTGAGTGAAATAGTGCAACAACGGTCATCAATATCCAAACCATACAAGTATTATTCCAGTATATCGTCAAAAGTTTCCAGAGAAGAAACACCCTTCATTCCACCACGATACAATTAGCATGACACCTCTGCATTTGGCCACAGTGTTGACTTCTGAGCAGTCGTGCAAAGAGACAGATGTTATTCCAAATCTCCTCGCCTCTTCTATTGGGGCCAATTTTTGACGGTCCTTCCACCGTACTTAAATATACTTAGGACGGGTCTCGACTGCTTTTAGGTCCGGCTTAGCGCTTCTAATTGGCCGGTGGTGCGGTTTGAACACATCGATGGCTGTTGCAGTAAGTGTGAAAAATCCGAAAAAATTCGACCTCAGGGACGTTTGACATACCAAATAAATTCAACCTTTCACTTTAAGTCGTGTTTCACTCGACTTCATCACAATTTACAACATGAATTTGAAATTTGAAATCGTTCGGACAATTAATATCGACTGATTTGATTTCAATTACATGAACACTGGAAAAAAAAAGTCGCTTGGATCAAGAAACCAGACTCTTAAAAACATTGACAAGAAAAAACACTCTTGATTCAATCGGACGCTTGAAGCAAAAGGAAATCCGCTTAAATCAAGAGGCTCAGCTCTCGACTCAAAGAAAAGGATTGAACCAAGAGTATTTTTTCTTGTCAATGTTGTTAAGAGTCTGGTCTCTAGATCCAATCGACTTTTGTTTTCCAGTGAGGGTATTTTTCATTTCCATGCTAGGTTATTGTTAGGCAAGATAGCCGTCAGTGCTATCTTCTGCATGCTCTCGTGGTTGCGTTTTGGACACACAACAAACACATTTTCAGGTTGTAAATTGGCAGAAGAGGGCGGCACTTTATTGAAAGCACTGTTTTCATTGGCTCTCTGGAGGGGTAATGTCACTTACTGATGTCTTGCCTGAAACTACGTCATTTTTTGCGCATGTATGGCTTTCTCATATGTCTCGTTTTCATACAATTAAGATGAATTTTGCTTTTTGAAGGCCTAGATACACACGACGATTAATCGCAGCGAGTGAAAGACGAAAGCCAATGGAGCGCCTTAATTTCGATCCATTGACGTCGATTTATCGAAATCAAGGCTCTCTATTGGCTTTCCTCTTTCACTCGCCGCGATTAATCGCCGTGTGTATCTAGGCCTTCAGCTCTTCCAGCGATTTCATCCAAAGGAGATCAGACAAATTTTGCAGGAGACTCGATTTCGAAAATTTGGCACTTACTGCTCTTTTCGCTATCACGGCAGCACCGCACGTCGCGATGGGTTCACACCGGGTGACAATTACCGGTGCGAACCCGTTGGAGAGCGGCGGCGCGACGCGGGGCAACAGCGACCTGGAGAGCGACCGAAGAGAACGAGTATCCCGTCCGTCTGAAACAAAGTATGGTGACTCTAAATCACCCAGTTTGTCACCGTGACCCACAGAACGTACACGCACCGAGACCGGGTAATGAACTGAAACAAGTGTAGCGCCCACCGCTCACGGTTCACATCGCGAAATGTCTTACTGGGCCAGTGCAGCTTTCCCTCGACTTTTTTCCATGTCTCTTCAACATGGAATGTATGGGTAATAGGTGCACTTTTCTTCGCCGAGGATGGAGATTCATTCAACTGTTATAAAAAGCTCGGTAATTTTTTTTTCATTTTCAGGTCCAGGATTGCGTCCCCTAAAGCATCCTTCTACAAGATGAAAGTGTCCTATGCTGACCTGTATCGTTTGAAACGATATTTAAAGAATTTTTTTAATTTGCATTTTGATTAATTCCATGCGTTTGTCGGGCCTTACACCAAATCCTGGCAATTCCTCGAAAAGATCGAAAATTCGGCAACAAAGATGGCGTCGGGGCGGGCTCAGGACACCATCCAAAAATTCTGAAGAATATTGAGCTTTCTTTTTATGCCAAAACGAAACTTTTTAGGTCCGGCCATCTTGGAATTTCGAAAAAACTTCCAAAACGGTCCACCATCAAAAGGTCACTCCTCGAATTTTTTCGTCAACTTTCTTTTTTTCTGCTTTTGACGCTTTTCCGCATCAATGGGTATCTAAGATCGGCCATGACTGAATATTGCAGCGCACTGTGTCCGTGCTTCAGTGTAAAACTTGCGGGGCCGGCACAAAGTGGATCGAGTCAATGAGACAGGTCGGACATAACATTTTTGACTAAAACTGCAAATTTGGTTTTTATTTCGTCACATTTTACATTTCAAGGGGTGCTTTAGCAGGAAAATTTCACGAGAAAACCAATGAAACCACCTTAAGAACCTCAAAATTTTGAATAAACGGAGTTATAAGCTCTTAAAGTTTCCGAATTTTGTCCGACCTCTCCTATTGACTCGTTCCATTGTGCGGCGCACAGTGGACCGCGTCAATAGGAGAGGTGGGACAAAACGTGGAAACTTCAAAAGCTTTAAAACTCCGTTTATCTAAAGTTTTGAGGTTCTAAAAGTAATTCCATTGGTTTCCTCTTGAAATTTACTTCTAGAGGAACCCCTTGAAATTTAAAATGTGACGAAATAAACATCAACATTTGCAGTTTTAGTCAAAAATTATATGTCCGACCTCTGTTATTGACTCGATCCACTGTGCGGCGGCGCGGCGGAGGCTGTGGGCATGTGACAATAGCCTCGTCCGCGTATTGGGCGCATTACTATGCACCGGGGGTCTGATGTTTTCGCGCCGACATCCGCGATCCCCGCGTCCGATGTCCGATGTCCGCGATGTCGGCCGATAAGTGGCGGCCAACTCGGACCAAGGGACAAGCTCGCGCCGCGGCCGCCGTGCACTATGGGAAACCGCGGCCCAGGTGTGGCCCGACCTCGTCATATGCTCGCCTTTACATCCCGCGTGTTCCGGCCCGACTCCGCGGCTACACGAGTACACAACACCCAACCACCCGACGCACCGCGGGCAACCGGGAACCTGTCCATGAAATACGCCGGGACAGCCATAGGAGGTTCCAAGGGGGAGGCGTGGGAGGCGTAGACTCCCCCCCCCCCCCTCTCCATCCAGTTCCCCCGAAAAAAACGGAGGCTCACTGAAAAAAATCTTTGGTTTTGATCAGTTTTGTTGATTTTGTTGTTTTTGGATGAGAGACATCGCAAGATTCTTTATCCTTATCCCTCAATATCGTTCGTTTGAGTGCACACTTTTGTGACAGCATGGCTAGCCAATAATCGAGATGTCTTAACTCTGGGTAAAAAGGAACTCTTCAAAAAGTCAGAAATCTTATGAGGTAACCTGCGGACACCCCCCCCTCTTCACCTGCCCCCCTCCTTCGTTTGAGGTGTCTGGGTCCGCCCATGGAGACAGCACTTTTTGTGCCCGGCAGACTGTCGTGTTACGTGCTGAGCTCAGCGAAGCCCAAATTTCCAAAATGTATTATCCTCCATAATGATCAAAAGTATGTGAACTGACCAATTCAGCTGAATTTGAGAAATTAGTACCTATTATATTATAGATAAAAACGAGAGTTATGAGATATATTTAAAATTATTTCAGGACCTTTGAATCCCTAAATCGTGCAATCCATATCACTGTGCGGCGATTTATTATAAGCTTTTGGCGGCGTATTGTGCTTGAACTCAACACAGGCGCGTAATTTTCCCACGTGAAGCTCGAACAGATAGGTATGGTAATTACAAGTAAGCAAGTAGGCGAAAATTTGAATTGTCTCTGCCAGGTGATCAAGTCAAACACCGTTTACAGATTATGTAATCCATAGAATTGAATAGAGTTCCTACAGTTTATTGAGACCTCATCCTTTGATGTATCGCCATGAGAAAAAATTTTACCATGATTCAAACTAAATATTAGAAACTAAATCTCTGAAAAATTGAAAAAAATTACCGACTTTTATTAAACAAAATACAGGAAGGATAAGAAAGAAAGGGGGAATAAATAGCATAAATGAAATATTATGGATGGCAGCGCAACATCAATAAACCGAATCTCTAATTTCAGGCGTTTTATTTACAAATCTGTTAAGTTCAAATTAAAATTGTTCAATTAGCTTTTCATTCACACGATTTGAAATTCTGAAGGTCTACATGCCCTGGTAAAAATTGGCGATAGGAGCTGCGTTTCAAAATACCATAGGAGTTCTTATAGCCAACTGAAGAAGGCGATAGAAAATCATATAGCTGGCTGTAGAAAGGCTCAAAGTCGTGAGTTGAAGGACGCTGACTCCACGAGATTAAATATTAGAGCCTAACACAAAGCGGAGCAGCGGCGCACTGGCGCCTACAAACCTAACAGGGATACTTTACGCATTGCGCAATGCGTGAAGTATCCCTGTTAGGTTTGTAGGCGCCAATGCGCGTTTCGCGCTGGCTGCCCGCCCGCCGCGCCGCCCCGCAGCGTACCACGGCCCTTGAAGCAACTTCACACCTGAGGTATTGCACAGTATCACACGAAATTGAAGGCGCTCCAACATATTAGGAATGGCAGGCATCCTTCAAAAGTACGGAGCTTTCCTCCCAAAATAAATCAAGATACTACGGCCCCAAAAGAAAGCGATAGTTCAAAAACTCACTAAGTCCTAGCATCCGTAATTAGTAACGTTTAGCATACACTGTATCGCCAGGCTGTTGCTTAATCGCCATCGGCTATAAAAGGCTATAAGAAATTGTGTTGCCGGCTATAGAAGCTATTGCAAATCTTACAGCCGGCTGTAGGTCTATGGTATTTTGGAACACAGTTTCTACTGCCAATTTTTATCAGGGTGAAGATGGAACAAGGTCCCGAGATGTATTAGCTTAGAAATAAAAAATGAATATGCATCTTTGACTTATCATTTTATTATTAATCATAATAAATAAGAATCCTCTGAAAGTTATACTCCGCATGTAAGTACGTAGTGTATGATTTTTTGACCAGGCAACTGGATGCACTTTTTGCCACAAGCTGAGGTAGTGGGAATAAGCTAAATCAAATTAGTAGCGCATAACAGCTGTTCTTTTGTGCGTTTGGAATGCGTTTGGCGTTGACGTGCGAGGGAGGAGGGTCAACAAGACGGAGACAAGCGACAAGGAAACAGTCAAAAGTGCTGTCCACCCAGACGGAGCCCGAAAGGCGAATTTTACGAGCCCGGGAATGACCTTTTTACGACGTCTCCAATTCTTTTTAAAGATAGAGAAAATCCGGCTAACAATGGGTGAAATTAAAATTGTCATGGGTTTCCCAAGGATGCGTCCCATCAGTCATCCCGCCGGGAGTTGCCAAATTACAGGAAAATAAATACAATTTTATTTGTCAATGCACATGGACGGCTATGGCAAATCCGTCGGAATTAATTAGGATTGCTAGTCAGACTGGAAGAAAAAAAACGAAAATGAGGAAATCGTAAAAACAAAAAAAGCAGATAATGAATACTTATGCTAAAAATTCTGTTTCGAAGTAAAACAATTATCTACAAAAATGTTTCCCAACTCTGATTTAAAATTCCTCTTTGTAGAATTTTGTTTTTAAATTGATAGGATGCTTGATTCATGGTGAGTATCACACAACGGACACGGGAATAAATAATGTATGATCTCGGTTACTTTAATATGACCAAGTGATTTGGTTATAGCATCAACAAAATTTAATTTCTGAATACTAGGTCTATCAAAATTGGACATTTCTTCAAGAAGTAAGTGAGTCATTGGCGAACATCCATTCCTTTCGCCCTTCTTCCGTTTCACTGTTGTGCGAGTGAAAAAGCTCCTATTACGAAATTATTCAACTGTTTTTATCACAGTTTCACCGCACAAAAACTTACATTTTTCCATAAACTTTATAGCATGTATTTCCAAAAACGGCGAGTTTCCTTTTACTTCAGTTTTAAATATTCTCACAAAATGTAAGCAATGTTTGCGTACAATACGTCCCTAAGAATTTTGAGAGCGAGCTATTTTAAGCGTGTTCAGAGATTATACGATCCTCTGAGATTATTGAAATAATACTCGGCTAAATTGAATATACTTTGAAATATTTTGAATATTCTAGGTTTATTCAAAAAAATACATTTGGCTCATTATTGGTAATTAATTCCCCAGCTCCTTAAAACCGCCTAAACTCCTTGAATAACCCCAAGCAGCCTTAACCCTGGAAAAATTTAGCAATTATTTTAAACCTCGTGCTGAAATTTTGCTTCAAATGATAACTTTGGCGATGAGCTTTAGTAAAGAGATTTTGATTAGATCTTTGACAGGATTCTTGGTTCTGGGTTGCTAATTCTGACGGGCAGCAAATATTATAAGCCTCAGATTTTTACATGTCGTTTTTTTAAAAAGGATTTAAGTATATGCTAGGGTGTTAGATAATTAAAGTAGGCTTCATATGTAATCTGGCAACCAGTGGAAGGAGACAAGGGGCTGACGAAAAGACGAGTGTGTTTTTTAATTGCTACAATTTTATGTGGCTCTTGAGAGTCTTTCAGCAGTACCTGTACGTAAGCACCAAACGGCATCGTTTATTGGGGGCTCTTGGCCACAGTAAAACTTTTACAGGACTTGTGCATGTTTGTTTTGTCTCAGAGATCTGTCTACGTGGTGAGTGCACGATTAATTTTATTGCGCGGATACGGAACATGCTTTATATTTTAATCTTTAGAGGAGATATGTGGAGACAAGGATTGAATTCCTCCAACTCTTCGACTGGCTACACGGCTCCTGGTGAAAAATTCGGGTCGTCGTCTAGAGGAAAGCATACTCTCCGTCTCAGGCTACCAAATACATCTAACAAAAAAATAATTATATTTATTTAACGCTCAGTATGTTTACCCTAAGAGCAAAAGTAAGCGGTAGGGCCCTAAATATCAAGCCAAGCAACGTCAATCTAAAAAGGAAACGTTGAATAAAAGAGGAAAACGATGAAGAATAAAATCGGAGTTTGAATGAATTTTATCGTAATTTTAATCGAGATAGTTTTGATTGTATTTTAGTTCAAAAGTCTTTTTGAGCTAGATTTGTTTCTTTCTTTATTATTTTACTTTTCAAAGAAAACTGTAACTAAATGTACTTTAGGTACTGACTGTGTATTGACTGTTTGTCTCAAATACGCAGGGCTGAAGAAATAACTCTGGAATATAATTTTTCCTTTTCGTTCTAGTTTTACAAGCCACTGAATACCTAGGATTAGACCGCGACAGAAGTTCTGAAAATGTCATTCTGAACGGCTTATTATCAAAATACTGTCACATATTGTTCGAATATTTAGAGAGCGCGATGTTAGGATGTTTACGCACATTGATTAATATAAAAACGCTCATTATATTCGTCGTTAACTATGCATAAAGAAAGAAAGAAAGAAAGAAAAAAAATCGGATGCTGAGCCAAAGCTGTGTCAAGAACACATTCACAATGACGTTTAAAATGAAAACGAAGGATAAAAAATTAGGCAATAAGTGATTAGGCTATAACACGTGTCTGACTGCTGCGACGAGGCAAAGGGTAGACTTTTCAAGCATACTGTATTGGTATACCTGGTGATCGGTTAAGCGCTAATTATTTTTGCTTAAGGGCCGACGTTTACCTCACGGCAGCAATAAAACGGAACTCCTTTTTAATGACGGATAGGTTTTTTCTCCGTTTTGAATGTTTGCCCGGCTTTAATTGCCGTTTTTTATGGGCCGATGCCCTCTCGGGCCCCGACCGTCCCCCCACCCCCACATTTGATTCCTTTTGTCATCTGAGATAGACGTCGCGCATTTCCACCTGACGTTGTCAAGTTACCCCGGAGCGAAAAAAATTTAGATTTTTTTCATCAAACGACATCATTGTGATAGAGGTGAATATAGAATGTTGATGGTTAAGAAATCACACGAAACAGCAAAGAATAATCTACAATAATTTTCCTTGAGAAAAATAAAACAAAATAGGAGTTTTTCAAACGTCGCATTTGAGGAACGCATTTTTGGCATTTAGTCATCAACACAAAATTGCATGAATGGCATTTCTTAGATGAGAATTTAGTTCGCCTCTTTTTATACCAAAGTCTAATTGGTCAAAATATCCGTTTTCAAATAATTCTCCTTGCCTGCCCTATTTTAGCAACAGGCCGTATCCCTTAGTCAACGGTGTAAGTCGGCAATCACATAACTCGTTTGCGGTGTCTGAAAATCTCCACCTCTATGTTCATTTTTTTAAAGGAGAACAAATTGACGTCACTCCTTGAAGTTTCTGCAGCATTTTCTTCGCACAGAGAAGAAAAATACGAGGCAATTTCAAAGAATCGCCGTTGAGTGGTTTTCCGTTTAAAAAATAAAGTATGACAGGAAGTCTGCGACGTTGCAAAGTGAGTTATGTGATTGCCGACTTACACTGTCGAAGTGCTTCTCGCTGCTGAATCCAAAAATGACTTCAGATACTTGGTGATCATCCGAATTTTTTTTGAAAATCACGATTTTTTTGGGAAGCGTCCAATTTTTCAGAAAATCCTGATAAGATGGAACTTTTGGGGCATCTTCTCGGGTTCGGCGGTGAAAATTTACAAGGAAGTCAATTAATTTGCCTATCTTAAAAGACATGATCAACAAATTTTAGGGAAACTTCATTTTTGAGCAGATACAGTGGTTTACGCCCACGTAAATTTTGTAATCTTAACAGATGATGCGTCGAAAAAAAAGTCACCAAGCACGAAAGATTTTTGGGGCTACTACCTTTCCTCAAAAAAAAAACCCCCATTTTTTGGTGGCGGTAAAAGTTTATTCTTACAATAATACAGGGTTATTCAAAAGTCAAGGACCACTGGCCAAAATTTTAGTTCTAATATTATGATATCGATTTGCGGTTTAAAACGTTTTTCCTCATATCGAGGGGGAAACTTTTTTAGGTACTTTCCAGTTTTTGATCCCTTCGGGAGGAGGGGGAAACTCAAAAATTTCAAATGCACCCCTCCCCCCTTATGGCCAGTGGTGCGTGACTCCTTGTATATTTATACCTCTGCTGAATGGGATCCCAAATAATTCGACCGACTTTGCGCAGGCCGGTCATCCAGAGAAGAATCGAGGGTCAAGCTTTTATCTGAAGGTAATCTAAAACATGTCTCCGCTACAGCTCGCGTGCAGAATTTTTCCCGGCGATCATGACTGGACCACCGCAAGCAAAACGAGTTCCGATAGGCGCGGGGACAACGCGACGCGATGCGACGCGACGACGCAGAGGTTGATGGCAACTCGGAAGTATAAATCGTCGCCTGATCCGGGACATTGTATTCGTCATTCTTATCAGGTGCGGAGGGTGCCTCGAACGAGGACGACATAACCTGGAGGATCTAACACTTTTCGCACATCCCCATCTAGCGTCTCACCGCCGCGCCGCACCGCCGAGCCGCGGCGAGAGGATCAGCACGACATGCGACAACGGAAAAGAACCTCAACCCATTGCTGTCAGGTCTCCGTTGATTTGAGCCCTGGGTAGGGAAACGTAGACCATCACGCCTCAATTCGGCCTGGTTGAAGCCATAGAGAAAAAAAAGGAGGTGTTTGCATTTCGGGCATCTTGGAATTTTTTGATGACTTGGTGACGTAGGTGAGTACAGCGTGAAGGGGACGTCGCTGTACCGCGCTGTACCCACCTACGTCATCAAGTCATCAAAAAATTCCAAGATGCCCGAGATGCAAACACCTCCATTTTTTCTCTATGTGTCGAAGCTAATTATTGTCATTTCCTGAACATATGAAGGCAGTTCTCCTCAACAGAACAAGAGACGTGTGGAAAATATGGGGTGTGCTCTAGAGAGCTGCTTAAGAACCAATGTAACAGCGGACGTGATACCTTTCCCAAGTATATAGGAAAAGTGGGATCATGAATTGAAGCAAACTAAACTAAGCAACAAAAAATGTGGCACTCATGAGCCGTGTGGGCATGGCGAGAGCGTTGTGAACGGGGCTCATGAGTTAAAGAGCTACGATCTGGATCTCCTCGTCCCGGTAGTCGCCGCTGACGTCACTGACGCTTCATAATTCCCATTCATTCTTGCGACCTTCAACTAGCGAGCACACTCCTTTCCCATCTGTCTCTGGTTCCTTTTAGCAGAAATTCGTCCATATGGTCAACCGCTTCACAAATGCTTACAATTGTTCTCCCTGGTGAAAATAAATTTTCCTCCAAAGACGAAAATTGAAGGGACGATTTTTGTCCCCGGAGCGTGATCTCTGTCCTCGGAAAACGATTTTTGACCTCGAAGGCTTATTTTTATCCTTTTACGTTGAGATATATTAACTAGGACTTTTTCTACGGGTATAGGTGTAATTATTGTCCAATAACTCAACTGTCGAAGACTTTTAGATGAACTTTACTTTGCCAACAAAGATGTCATCAACTTCACCCTTCCGTATGGAGAGAAAAACTTCGTGCAGGGGACCCGAAGTTGAACTCACATGGGTCTCTGAAGTTTTCTGACCACGCATCCGAAAACTTGAGGTCAAGCTGCCGAAGTTCGGATCAGACATCGAGGCACTTCAGTATGTACTTCAGATGTGTGATCCGAACCCTTCGGTAATATCGAAGTACTTCATATGTCTGACCCGAACTTCGGCAGCTGGACCTCAAATTTTTAGATACGTAATCCGAAAACTTCAGAGATCCATATGATCTCAACTTCGGGTCCCACGCACGAAGTTTCTTTCTCCGTGCGTGAAGTGGGAACCCCCGGTCTTCGTCAATTATTTACGACCACGATGAATCGCAATTTCATACAGGCTCAATGATGAATAGCATTATAGGTCTCTTATCTATGCTTATTAAGCGCTCAGCCGATAGGCAGCGCTTTTTGATTTCGACTTGCTTCTGAGTACTAGTATACTAGTGCTAATGCGTTTAAATGGCGCACCAGCTCATCGATGTGTAGGCTTTTTGGGGGGGGGGGNCTTTGGGGGGGGGGGGTCCATTTTTAAAATAAAAAAAGCTGTGAAAACTGTATTTCATGCTCTTAACGTAATACGCAGGTAGTTTCGATCGTTTGTCTACAAGAAAATTTCTTAGCGGTAGAGTAATTCTCATCGAAATTGATCGTTGAACTCAAATGTAGCCAAAAAAAACGCGCCTGATGAGCTCAACGGTGAGCTCATTTTCGGGGAACAAAAATANCGTTTAAATGGCGCACCAGCTCATCGATGTGTAGGCTTTTTGGGGGGGGGGTCCATTTTTAAAATAAAAAAAGCTGTGAAAACTGTATTTCATGCTCTTAACGTAATACGCAGGTAGTTTCGATCGTTTGTATACAAGAACATTTCTTAGCGGTAGAGTAATTCTCATCGAAATTGATCGTTGAACTCAAATGTAGCCAAAAAAAACGCGCCTGATGAGCTCAACGGTGAGCTCATTTTCGGGGAACAAAAATACGCGTTTACGGTTTCCTTGGTAACCTTTGTTTGCTATCAGCTGATGTTTTATTTCCATTACCCAGCCAAGTCGACGGAGTTTATACTTCCTTTCTTCACTAAATACATTGACTAACACCTGAGCGCTTTTCTAATTCGACAGTATTAGAACTTTCCCGCTTGTTTTTTACTGAGTTTTGCTACTAGGAAACGGATTTTTAAGCCGTGGTCTGGCAACCGGAGAGTGCGGCAACAATTACCCAACTGAGTCGGAAGAGTCGCGACCGCGTGTCCGCGGGTCTTGGGCGTCTCCATGTCTCACCGATGACTCCATGCCGATAAGGGACCTCGCACCACTTCGCACCTCCGTGTCATGTTTACACCTGCCTTGTCGGGTCCTTCAGTCCTCAACTCCAGACCCATAGCCGCCACGGTGCATGGCAAATGAAAGGAATATGCAAGGCAACGAAGCTAAAGATGTTTTCTTTCTTTTTTTTTCACAAAGAAAACACCTCATTTTTGCACGAATAATCGTCCAGTCTTTATCTTTTCAATAGGTCAGTTGCGCTGGTCACTGGATGATTTTATACGGGAGATGAGCAAAAAACGAAAAGATCCATCAAAAACCGAAGTTTTCTTATTTTGGCACGTTTCATGCTAGAGATTTCCGAGGACAACGCTGCCGTGCTAAGGAAAAACGCCGTATGAACCTTCAGATTCTCTTTGATAAAACAGGAATTTCCCAGTAAATTCATGAATATTCTCCTTCCAATTTTTCAGGTAATTTTGTTCCCAATTTCACCTAAAGATTCTGGAAATTTCAAGGAAAAATATTCATATTTTTGTTCGAAAATAAAAATTTTGTCGAAGGAAATTTGGCAACTCCCGAATGTTCATACGGCGTTCTTCCTTAGCATGGCAGAACGCCCTGCAGAAAACCTGGCGTATGGCGTAATCGCGGTAGCGCATACACGGAGAAAAAAAACTTCGTGCATGGGACCCGAAGTTGAGGTCATATGGATCTCTGAAGTTTTCTGATCACGCATCCGAAAACTGGAGGTCGAGCTGTCGAAGTTCGGGTCAGACATCGAGGCACTTCGGTATGCACCGGAGTACTTCAGATGTCTGACCCGAACTTCGGCAGCTGGACCTTAAGTTTTTAGATAGGTACGTGATCCGAAAACTTCAGAGGTCAAGATGACCTCAACTTCGGGTCCCACGCACGAAGTTTTTTTCTCCGTGTATTGCAATGTATCGAATGACGTAGCCACGAAATCAGTTATGCTGGAGAGTTTGGCAACGATCAAATAAAGTGGCGGCTTACGGGCGTTAGACACAAGTGACTGATGTAAACGGCGCGACGCCTCGTTTTTCAGTCGGGAGGACTGGGTCGCAATTGCTCATTCCAACGGGCAGGGTCGCACGATGAGCTGTGGACCTAGTCCAGATTGCTTTGAACACGCGCTATCAAATTACACAGCAGTTTTTTTCCGCTCTTCCGTCGTGATAGCTGCACGTCTCTGGATCTAGGTCTCTTGCACCGACTCTTTTCAAGGGATCTTCCGGTTGTCTTGTTGTAGATTTGAAATTAGGTATATTCCTGGACCAATGAAACTTAAGTTCGAAAGAGATACCAGCAGATTCAAGGGATCTTCCGGTTGTCTTGTTGTAGATTTGAAATTAGGTATATTCCTGGACCAATGAAACTTAAGTTCGAAAGAGATACCAAGGAGATCTCAGGCGGAAAATCTGGATTAACATTTTTAAACGGCAGGAATCTACCGCCATTTCAAAGTTACAGTATTTCAGAGTTTTGATGTTTACAATCATTTGGACGTATTTCTGTCAAACGGAACTAAGCGCCTTAGGGGGAGGAAGGTAGCGGGGGGCTTGGATTGGAGGCGGAACCGGGCGTCGGGCTCATTCCGTCCTATACTCGTAATGCTTTTCCATGGCGCTCAGGTCCGTTTGACAGAACGCGCTATCCGGCATTCCAAATTCCTCATAAGGAACTCAAATTGGCGCTTAGTTCCGTTTGACAGAATACGTCCAATTTTGTCAGGTCGATATTTTGAATTGGTGATATGCCAATATACTTTACGTGCACGCCGTAGGCTCTCCACAATTATTATGTGAAAAAGAGTGAGGAAAGAGACATTTTTAACGTTTCTTATTTGTATATTTTAAATTAATTATAAGATTTAAAAGCTGCCAGCTAAAGGTTCAGATTTCCTAATTTCCATTGGACGATGCGTAATTTAGGGTTGGCCGTAGAAAATACTTACGATTTGTGCTAAAAATGATATAACTTTTCAGGGTGCGAATATTATCGCAAATTTTTTATCTTTATGAATCGAAATAGTAGATACTCTTAATGAGCCTACTGATGAATTGGACGTATTTCTGTCAAACGGAACTAAGCGCCAATTTGAGTTCCTTATGAGGAATTTAGAATGCCGGATAGCGCGTTCTGTCAAACGGAACTAAGCGCCATGGAAAAGCATTGCGAGTATAGGACGGAATGAGCCCGACGCGACGCCCGGTTCCGCCGCCAATCAAAGCCCTCCTCTACATTCCTCTCATTCGGGCGCTAAGTTCTGTTTGACAGAAATACGTCCAATTACAAGTCCGATTAAAAGATGCGTGCAGAGAGCGTTGTGAAACTGGGTCTTGTCAGGTAGATACACCTCCTATCATATAAATTAAGTATGAACTATATACATAGGCTGTCCCAAAACAACTGGCACTAAGGCTGTCATTCGGAAACTACAATAGATATCGACATGCGGTTTGCGGGAGGTGATAGCTCATACTCTTAGCTCTTAAACGAGCCTAAGTTGAGCTAATTTGGTTAAAAACTCAACGAGTTACATTGATTTTCCCGAGACGTGTAAGAAATACCCCTACGGAATTTTTCGGTAATTTTTCATTCCTTAACTTTGCCTCCGCAAGCTGTGAAATTGGTTCAGACGTTATGAATCAAGTTTCCACTTCTCTGGATGCAAGTTTCCACTTGTCAGCAAGTGTTTCCATCACAGCCGAGAAGTTTTTTTCTGTTTTCAAAGTCAGTTTAGTGAAATTGTCCGGCCTGATAACGCGTTTTTTGTGTTTCGTCATGAGTTCACCCGCGGAGTTGAAGCAATGAGCAACGATACGCAATTCGATATTGCGTTCGTCGTGAATTATCTGCTTCTGAAACTGTGAATGAAATGACAAAGGCTAGGAAGTGTTTCAGAAGCAGATAATTCACGACGAACACAATATCGAATTGCGTATCGTTGCTCTTGCTTCAACTCCGCGGGTGAACTCATGACGAAACACAAAAAACGCGTTATCAGGCCGGACAATTTCACTAAACTGACTTTGAAAACAGAAAAAAACTTCTCGGCTGTGATGGAAACACTTGCTGACAAGTGGAAACTTGCATCCAGAGAAGTGGAAACTTGATTCATAACGTCTGAACCAATTTCACAGCTTGCGGAGGCAAAGTTAAGGAATGAAAAATTACCGAAAAATTCCGTAGGGGTATTTCTTACACGTCTCGGGAAAATCGATGTAACTCGTTGAGTTTTTAACCAAATTAGCTCAACTTAGGCTCATTTAAAAGCTAAGAGTATGACCTATCACCTCCTGCAAACCGCATGTCGATATCTATTGTAGTTTCCGAATGACAGACTTAGTGCCAGTTGTTTTGGGACAGCCTATGTATTAGGCCAATATAATGGATTGAAACATCATACGGACACAAATTATATTATAAAGTATCTGTTTTTATTTGAAACTAAATCTTACGTTCCACCTGCTGCTAACTACCCATGTATTGACGATGGTTAACTAATCATGTTCACTATGGATCGTCCGAGAAAATATGCTTACCTATTCAAAAGTAACGTCACCCTCTTATACAGGGTTATTCAAAAGTCACGCACCACTGGCCATAACTTTAGTTCTAATTATGATACCGATTTGCGGTTTGAGACGTTTTTCCTCATATCAAGGGAGATACTTTTTTAGGCACTTTACAGTTTTTGATCTCCTCGGGGGCGGGGGGCAACTCAAAAATGTCAAATGGCCACCCCCCTCATGGCCAGTGGTGGAGTGGTGCGTGACTTTTGAATAACCCTGTATACGTCACATAAAGTCCTCAGACGGAGTCTGTGATCAATTCTGAGAGTACCTACTAAGGTACCTTTCTGCTCAAAATCAGTCCCACTGGCGATCGTTCTCTTTCAAATATCACGTAACCTCATGTCAGCCGATCTGCCAGTAAAGAGCAGTACGTACAGTCGTGGTCAGTACCAAAAGGTGTCCCCGGTTGCAGTGAGTGATGGGTTCATGGTGACTTTCTCGCGCGTTGCGTTACAGCGTGCAGCGTTTAATGCCCATA
Source organism: Bemisia tabaci (assembly GCF_001854935.1). NCBI lineage: Eukaryota > Metazoa > Arthropoda > Insecta > Hemiptera > Aleyrodidae > Bemisia > Bemisia tabaci. The sequence goes on along the minus strand of NW_017562455.1, from coordinate 2,320,986 downwards.
ACTTTTCACCTGTCTCCGGATCTTTCCGAGGCAGTGCGCGGCAAGGCGCAGTGCATCAAGCGTGGATCAGCACGAATCTTATCTAGATGCTGCCCAACAGCGAAAGCGCACGGTCGTATAGGAGGATGATGCTGAGGTGCCGATGCACGTGTTTAAATTGATCCTGAAGTGGTATAATCATTGATTTACTTGACACAGGACCTTATGGGATGAAGTGAATAAGTGAAATTAAGTGCTCTTTCGGATGACTGGTACCCTTAAGTGATTTTATCTTAGAAATATAACATTCGTGGAACATGAGTACCAAAAATTTGCCACTGAACCACTTTCCTGGCAGAGAATTTATTGGCAGAGAAAATTTTAGAGAGTATGGACTGGTCTTTTAGGACACCCTATGCGTAAGTTTTTTTTTTTAGCTCTATGGCTTGGTAAATCAACCTTCGTCAAAAGTAGTAATACCGGACATGATAATTTGTGATTGTGATATCTATTATCCAACTCATTATTCTGTATTTGTAGTTAGAAAGCACATCAATTTTAAACTGAGGACTTTTTCTTCAATTTTTTGTTTGCGAGGAGCCACAGAATTATGCATAAATCGGAAAATAGGCGTCAAGAATTGTAGTCCAGGCCTGCGCCTAGCTAAAAATGAGGCTACCTGGAATTTCGGGCACACAGCTATTTTTTTGGCGTACATTAGGTTTTTTGGGTCGCTGAATCCGAATCTGAAGTTTTCTTACACGTATGTGGTCTGCAGTTGCCGCCACTTTGGCCTAAAAAAGCCTTTTTTTGGTTTTTTTAAAAACAATAGCGGCTACGAATGAGGAAAAATCCTAGATTTAACTATTGTTCTGAATAACTGACGTAACTTGGAAGAAAATGGTTCATACATATGCTAGGTATGCTTAAAAATTGAGGAAGATACAGTATCATGAACATCACGCCCATTCACGTTTTCGCGGCGCACCCGTCAGCGCGGTCCGACTCGCCGCGGACCGCCAAATTCCGAAGCGTTCCAAAGTTCCAAGTTCCGAGGTTTCTCAATTTTTGAGCGGACCTAGCACGTGGATATACCATTTTCTTCCACGTAGCTATTCAACACCTTAGCTAAATTCGGGATTTCCTCTCATGCGTAACCGCTATTTTTGAAAAAACGCAAAAAAGACCTTTGTAGGTCATTTTTTCAAAATGGCGGCAAATGCACACCATATACGTATGAGAAAACTTCAGATTCGGATTCAACGACCCAAAAAACCTAACGTAGGCCAAAAAAATAGCTGCGCACCTGATATTCCAGGTAGACTTACCAGGCGTCTGAACTCTTGCAGGATATGCAGGCAATGTACGAAAGGCAATTATTACCCACATGTTACTCGAGTTTAGAAATAGAAAAAAAGGAGCAACGCGCGAAGGAGGTTAAACATTAAAACGCTTGAAACGTGGTCAAAGGAGTAGCGCAGCGAGGTTAGGTTCATCGATGCGTACGATATCACCGGCCACTGCTCACAGCCCACTGCTCATCGGAGATAAATATATAGTTAAGTAGATATGTTAAGCTCATTTACCGACCAGTGAGTCTTGCAGTGATCTTGCCCTTTGCCTACAACTATTGGGTAGAAGCTGAAGCGTTGAAAAACAAACCGGTACCACACGTCATAGCGTTTACATTTTCTTAAACATTTCAAATATGATGAACATCTATTTATACAGTTTATTTTACAACTATACTATCAAAGAAAATTTATGGAAGTAATTTTTTCAGTTTGCTGTAATGATGATATGTATATTAAATCCTTCGATGGACTGGGAAGCGTGCCTCCCTTCTTCTGTGAACCTGTGATGGAATATTGAATGAAAGAAAAAATTCACCGATAACGACCAAGTAACACTGATTACAGAATTCATCTGCATTTTTCTCAGAGAAAAATTTGCAAAACTTAACCGTTTTATTTTGTATTAGATTACAAGAGAGCAGAGAGAGGAATAAGAAAAAGAAAAAAAAGAGGGACAGAGTAGAAGAAGATAAAGAAAAAGAAAATACTTAAACTTAATGAGGAGCCTTTTTTACGGAAAGAAGAGGGCACAGGAAATGTAACCAGAGTTGTATAGAGCGAAATGAAATTGGACCCCTGAAGAATTTTAGGTGAGGGTAAAATCGAAGTCTTGGTAGTATTAACCTACCACACTGTAGTAGATATTCTGTCGGAGTATGGTATATGCTACCAGGATTTAAAATTATAATATTGTTATAATCTGATCATGATATAATTATAATTATAGATTATATTTTCGCACTAAAGTCTACCTGGCTTTTTATACCTTCCTTTTTCCATGTTGTATTTCAATCACAATAGGATGACCTACATGCATACATATGTGCAAAATTTCAGTGAGCACGCTCCATGCCACGAAGAGAAATAAGTTCAAATAAGATATTGTGCAGATTTTATTTCAAATCTGCGCAACAAAAATCTNGGGAAAAGATATGGAACCGGAGGGAAGCCTCGAAGGCATACAGCTATCACCGACTGGCCTGACCGTGGAGACAACGATGAAAGTAGGGGAAAGAGGAAAAGAGCAAGAAAATAAACGTGGGATTCCCAATCGCTGATAACTGATAAGTCGTGAATGTAGAATCGGTGCGAGAGCTATTATTCTGTGGCCACTATAGCGGTGCACTAAAGTGTATGGCGGGTTACGGAAAACTATTTTTCGCAGGAATAACGATCCCGCTTGTACATGCATACATATGTGCAAAATTTCAGCGAGCACGCCCCATGCCACGAAGAGAAATAAGTTCAAATAAGATATTGTGCAGTTTTATTTCAAATCTGCGTAATAAAAATATTCAAATAAGATTAGAGCAAGTTGCAATTTCATTGTATGACACAAATTGCAATTAAATTACGTAAATAATCTCAATAAGATCGTAAGTCAAATAGAAGTTTTCTGTGACAAAATAGCGATAGAATCGCGTAAGTAATTATAATTAAATTGTAACGTATTCATGTCAGGCATGTTGCCTTGCTGGCCGCTTTTTTCAGGCGACAGTAAAAATGGAAGTACTGCGGAAAATGAAGAAGTAGGGGTTAAGTTCCAACTTTTCGATGACATGGACATTTCCAATTATAATTCTGGTAGTACCGCGATTAAATTGTGGCAGTACCCAATGAATTAGGTGAAACCCCACCAATCCAAATGTTGCAGCACTACCCTGACTTGAGTTGCGGTACTACCAAAGTTAGGTACCTAGCTAATAAGAAATGTCCATACCTGTCATCCAAAAAATTGGGTTAGTAACGACATTATAGGAGATAACCCTTGACACTTTTTTCCCCGTGTATTACCTTGTTTGTATTTATTTATTATTTTTTTTCCAATTTTTATCTCAAGGAAATTGAAGTTTTTTTAAAGGAAAAAAATCTGATGGCAAAGCTTTGAAGTTGCAATAACGGTGCAGTTTTCTTGCAAAGAAGTATAGCAGCATTTTTGTTACAAAATGCTACTTGAGATGAAATACAGGAATTAAATTGGTTTTTAGAGTGGTTTTGATCGAGTATTGTTCCGTCTGCGATCGTTGTGTCTGAATAAACACTGAAGTAAATAAGGACTCCTGCAAGGAGTGCACAAACTATATCGGCAGTGGAGTCCTTCCGCGGTTGTTGTTTCCAAATAGGTATATGGAAAAAATGTGCACGCCTGTATGGAGCACACGAAATATATTGGCAGTGGAGTAAGACTATCTCCCGTAAGACTCGGACAAGAGGTATGAGTGTGGCTTCGCATTGTATTCAAATATAAGATCGAGTTTCCGATATTGCTTTACAATGATGATCCGCGAGGCATTCCCAATATCGCGCATCAATATCTTGGGCGTTAATACAGGCTTGAATGAGGGATCCAGAACATGCCTTTTAATATTTTTCCTCCTTTCAAATATGAAGTTTATCATCTTATTATAATTCTCCCCCGAGTGAAGGAACAAAAATAATAAAAAAGTGCTCTTTTTTGCGCTCATTCACAGGGTGCTATATAAGTGATGATCCATGATCATTATTTTGCTCCTTCAGTGATATCCTAACAACGAGCAATTTGTTTTTCTTGACGAATGAATAGAAATACAGTTTAATAAGCCTTTAAACCTCGAATAGACAATAGAAAAAAGAAGAAAAAAATACAGTTAATAAACCTCGAGGTTATTATGGACGCCGAGTTTTTCTCTTATATTTCCTGATTGTTAACATTATTTCCCAAAAAGCCTGCATTCTGTTAATGAGCATCTTTCTGTTGGCATCTCTAGAAGTTCTTATCTTTTGACCGCCAAAAATAAGGAAGGTGAATAGTTTTTTGCTCTTCTAAAACACCTTTCATGTTTTTCCAAATACATGTTCTTCAAATCGTATCATTGAGGTGTGACCGTCCGGTGTCCACGGAAAAAGGACCTTAGTCCCCAAAGGAAAACTTTCACGTACAGTAACTCGTAGCTGAGTTGAGTTGAAAAATTGGATTTTGTGATTCCGACGAACCCGACGAGTTCAGTGGGGCATAGTGCGGTTCGATTTTAAACCAAAAGAAGGCGTAATGTTTAATTATTATTTGACATTTTGTGCCTTAATCGTGCTATTTTGATATTTTAAATAGTTGATTTTCGGAACGACGTGCTTTGATCGAGAAACTGTTAAACATCGTGCATTCCGGTTTAGTTTAACATTTTTAATGCCTCTTGTGCCAAAATTTTCGTAAAATACTGCCTCTCAGCTCTAATCAATAGTTCAATGTGGATTAAGGTTGCTATTCCTGTAAATGATCACATAAACTCATGATTTTGTCTCCGAGTTCCAAAAATTATATTTGAGTTTTGAGATATGAGGCACAAGTAATATAAAAATTCCTTAAATGTAAAGGAAGGAAGTATAGTAAAGTCACAAGTATATTCTCCGGGCAATTCTGAGATCCTGATCAAACTCGTTGGCTGGGCTGAATGAAGCAAAACGAATACGATACAAATATTTTTGTGCCCACAAACTATCATATATAGACGTATATTTAGGTTGAGGGTACATGACTGCATGCGTTCCTATATTCCATATTTTGTTTTTTCAAATAAGAAAGGTCATTTCGGCCTGAACCACGAATTTGCGACAAAAATATTACTAACAAATCTACAAATATTGGGCAGATTTAAACGTAGGGGTCGAGGACTAAATGTCTCATTGTCAGATTTTTAAGTATTTCATCCGGCCATCCTTCGAGTGTTTCGAGGCACCTTGTGTTCACACTCATGAGCACTCAGGCATGTGTTTTAGATGGGGCACCTTGACACTGGTCAGGTAATATTAAAATTAAACTATAATTAACAAGCCCAAGCGTGACCTGAGCGGGCAATGCGGTGATGACAGAGAGGATCGCATCAGTCGATTGGCCAATGACTACACTGAAAGAAAAATCTCGGTGTTTTTACCTAAGAAAAGGGTAAATTACCAAGAATTCAGGGTTCTATTTGATCCTAGTTTTTTCTTGGTAAAATTGCCATAAACGGAATTGGTAATTTTACCGAGAAATCTCGGTAAAATTTTTGAACTTTCTCGGTAATTTTACTGGACCTTGGTAAAAACGCCAATATTTTTTATCAACTGTGGTGGAATTACCGAGATAAAATGGCAAAGTTACCGGGAATTGATAACCAATAAAAGTGGTATTCTTACCTGAAAAAAAACAGTAAAAATACCGGTTTTTAGATAAGCTTACCAGTCTGTCTTGATTAAATTACCAATAATTGGTAAAAAAAATTGAGATGGTAAAGGTACCAACTGACCTTGGTAAAAACTCCGAGAATTTTTTTCAGTGTAGTTTGAGCGAGTGTCTCACGGGTGCTGCGAGCATAAGGAAGAATCGAGGTCCGCGAGATAGTTTATAAAATTGTGCCGAGCTCATACTCAAGTAATAAGCTTCAAAATGTAAATAAGGGTCACCTCTTTTAATGTCTTACATGGTTTGCCCTCCCATCCTCTCAACAACGATTGTTTTTACATCCATTAAAGGTATATTTTAAGGTGATTTGATGGACGCTATATTTTGTGTCAAAGCTATCTGCGGTATACGGCATGGATTAATTCCATTTTCTCAGCTATACTTGTCATTTTTTCGAATTTTCCGGCTCCAACAGGTCTCCAACGGCGTTGGAACTGTTATGTATGCCACATACACAATATCACCCCATACTACCGAGCATATGACTATCTATGCTTAAGCACTTTCACTTCTTTGGGGTCTGCATTCGAATAAGAACTTTTTCATTCTTTTCGATAAACTTCCGGGTTGACAAAAAATGCGACTGAAATGGACTTAAGGTGATTCGATGGACACCATATTTTGTGTCAAAACGACCTGCGATATATCGCATCGATTAGTTCCGTTTTCTCAGCTATTTGTCATTTTTTTCGAATTTTGAGATCGCATTTCTGTTGTCAGGAGACTAAAGAATTCACTTACCAATTTTGACAAACAAATTCAACGTAATACAGGGGTGGTTTTTTTTAAAGGAAAAATATAGCAATCGATACAGATCGCGAAACTGCACTCGAATGCGACATTTTCCCTCTAAAAAAACGTATTACGTTGAATTTGTTCGTCAAAATTGGTAAGTGAATTTTTTAGTCTCCTGAAAAAAGAAATGCGAACTCAAAATTCGAGAAAAACGACGAGTAGCTGAAAAACTGGAACCAATCGATGCGATATATCGCAGGTCGTTTTAACACAAAATATGGTGTCCCTCGAATCACCTTAAGTCCATTTCAGTCGCATTTTATGTCGACCCGGAAGTTTATAGAATATAGAATGAAAAAGTTCTAGTAAGGATGCAACCCCAAAGAAGTGAAAGTGCTTACGCATAGACAGTCATATGTATGGCAGTAGTGAGTGATATTGTGCATGTGGCATACATAACAGTTCTGACGCCGCGCCGTTGGAGACCTGTTGGAGCCGAGATGCAAAGATGTAGTCGGAGATAAAACTATATACTGATCATTACGATTACTACCAATCTATGAGATGCCTCTGCCTGCCGTGTCCTGTTCCTTCCTCTCTCTATTTACTCTTCCTATTACTCTCTAAAATCAGTATTGCCAGTTCAGAAGATGAGATGGAAAAAACTGTCGTGGATTGAAACCATAGTAAGATGATCTTCCCTGATATCATCTCGTACAAAAATGAAACAATCGTATGATCACAACGCGCGTACAAGTTGTGACACTAACACAAACGTTCCTGACACCGCACGAAAGAGACGTTTTTGAGAAACTGGTGATAAATATTTTATGGTAATATTTTTTCAAACCGCTTGACTCGCCTGACAGTGCTCTGCGCTTACTGTGACCAATCCGCCTTCAATATTCTGATTAGGCAATGTCAGCAATTTGAGACAGTAACAGTTGCATGCAGTATAATTTTGTCATAAAATGGGAAAATTTTGTGAACGATGTACACACTCTATTGTTCGAAAATGCGGAATCAGAAATCACTAAAAAAGCCCAGTACATATTGCACTTTTATACAGTTACTTAAGTAGTACTTTTGTAACGATAGTGTGCATAGTTCAATAATTGTTTTTTATAAGAGGATCATGAATGCATATAGAAACTGAATCATGATATTGTAACTCAATATTACGTTCTTTTTAACATGGTGGTATGCTTATAACGTAAGCCGATGGAAAAAGGGTTTTCTTTAAAGTAAAGAATCCGAGTTAAAAATGTTCTTATTCAAGAACCGTCAACATGTTACAAGATTCTTAACTTTGCAATCATGAGTATCTTAAAAAACTTACTCAACACAACAAATGAGACAATAATTAACGAAATCTATACACACAATTAGCAAACAGACAGAGATATGTGGATACGGAACCAAGAGTAACTGTCACTGGAGATGTTTATGTAAACAAAACATGAATACCAGGTTCATGCGAAATAATTGGTCTCATTTTACAGTGATTAACATACATACATGTATGTTTTTTGTTAGGTATGTGTATAAGAACAAGGGACAGATAATTGAGATCTTTGTATATTTATTAAGTGCGGTTTTGCACTTTAAATTATCAGATCACCAATGGTATTTAAGAGGCCCTTTTACTCCTGTTTAATATAACCCCTGGGAGTTTTTCAAATGCAATAAAACGCTCCCCGTGTGTACTCAATGAATGTGCAAGGATCCCGAGTTTTGCGTTTCAGTATATAAATCTAAAATAATGGTAATCTGTTCTTTTTCGACCAGTTAGAGAATTATTTCTGCCCTTAGACGTTTCTTTTACCAAGCGGTAAATCGTCACTCGGAGTAGGAATACGGCTACCGTCAGTTAGAGTCACAGAGCGCTTTAAATCCGGTTAATTGTGTTACAAACTGTTTTATTGTTGTCAGATTGACACGCGCTGCTAAAAATGTGCCAGATGAATATCATTTCGTAGCAAGTATGTTCATAAGATTCGCACTCACCGCTTTTATTTAACAGGGATTCTTTAATTTTGTGATTGTTTTTCACGTTATTTTTTTTAGGAAATAGGGAAGGGGAAGGGGGAAAGTTAACTTTAAAAAGAGCCTCTCCTAGTGCATGACCAGTGCATGGTTATGTTGGTCGATGTATCAGAAACGCAATGCAGTAGGTCCGGATTGTTAAAATCGTGTGAGAAAATTGATGAAAATGGGAATGAAAGGGGCCCAAAATGAGCATTTTAAAGTAGATAAACAAACTTCACCGTCGTACAGATAGGATACTGCAGCATCTTTCACAATTAAACAAACGGTGAAAAAATTGTGTTGGGATATTAAAATTTGGGACTACCTCTGGAACGTAAAATAAGTGTGTTTTGGATTCGATCAAAACGAGCTTCTGATCATTTACCTACCTTACCTCCAGCATTTACATTGAACATAAAAAATAATGTTAATTTTAATGCTTAGGGAAATTGAAAAAAAAAAATAATTATCATAATTCATGACTTTGCCTCCGCGTAAGAGCAAACACCTGACACCACTCAGCTTTCAAGATTGGGCCAACCAACGCTGTTGCCGACGTTAAAATACTGCTTTTTTCAAACTTTTATTGTTCTTTTTTTAATTCAAATTATGACTGAAATTTTGACCTTGTTCCTTGAGATATTAAGCGAGACTGTGTTGAAAATTGTGAATTTTCATCCCAAGTTCCATTTTTTCTGATTTCATCACATATATTGAGAATTTACTATAGTTATTCAAAGTTCTGTAGATATTTATGTTTGTGCATAAAGGGACCACCAGACAAGGTACAAAGTTAAGCATTCTGATACATGTTTCTTAACCAATAAACGCAGAACACGATTCGTGCAACGAAAATTACTGGAATCGACTCTTAACCAAGATATTTAATGTTTCTGGACGCGTGAATTCAAACCTCCCGCTCATGAACACACAATTTTCTGTATACGTCAGATCGCGGACTAAACGTTACTGTGGCAGTCTCTACGATTTGAAAAGATGGCAATCTCAATTTTGACGCTTTGGCTCAGCTACAGCATATTCTAGGTGGCGGTAGCCACCCCACCCCAGCCCAGTCATAAAAAACTCCACCTAAAAAGTGAAAGACCACGTGTGTCTGTTTAAAATTTGAGCAATTGATCAGATTGCCAAAATCGTCGTAGTGCGCAAATCGGCTCACGTAGAGTTTTGCGTTTCTCGTGACCGGATAATTCCAAGTTCCCGTAACCAATGTAAAATTAAAAAGTTAATATCTTGGTTAGGAGTTGATTTCGGTAATTTTTGATGCAAGATTCGTGATTAACGTGAAATTCCGGTTAACAAACATGTACTAGAATGCTTAAATTCGTACCCTGTCTAGTGGTCCATTCCATAAGTAAATTAATGTGTTAGTCTGAAATTTTTCACCGCATGCAGGGCTCTGGAAACAATTCTCAAAACATTCACTCCTGTCAGGATTCCTAAAAAATGGAATGTTCCCCAAAAATGCATGGACTTTATTGGAAAAAATTAATATCCAAGAAATCTCGCGCATACTGAGAAAAAAAGTTCATTTGCAAATAAATTATACAGGGTCTTCAAAAAGTTCAGCTCCCCCCCCCCCCCCC
>NW_017562455.1:2285085-2310277 GCF_001854935.1 Bemisia tabaci | reverse complement strand
TTTTGGGGGGGGGGAGGTATTTACATGCGTGCTATACCCGCAACAGATACGCAGCTTACGTTAATATAATACGTTATTTATATACGTTATGTTAATACATTTCGAACAATTCGAACTCTCTTTATTTCGAAACCTCGCTAATTCGAAAGAAAAGCCGATTCCCTTCAATTTTGAACTATCGAGAGTCCACTGTATTCTGCCGCAACACGTTTGTCAAGAAAGTATCCCGTGGAGACCTTCATAAAAAACCATAGCGGGTGTTGAATTCACCTGATCCTGCTCAAAAATAAAAGTGAAAGATTGAACGCACTCCGCTTATCAAAACTCAACCTCGCACCGGAAGCATAATCTCCCGCTCGCACAAGGCGACCACAAGAGCATTTTCTTAATTTTCCCCTTTATTAATTTTTTACCCGTCATCTGAAGAAGTAAATCGTTTACACCAAGCTGCCGGAGGGATGGAAGTGGGGAGGGCTAATAGCCCTCAAGCAGCAAAGCAGTACTATAATCGTTCTTGTCATATTGAAGTTATTATTTTTAAAACCTCTTTTCTATGCAGATTAAGCGCGGAAAATGTCTCGCCAGGATTTTTAGTCGTCGATGAGGCGGACGAGCGATACTTTTCCCTCGGCAAGCTCAGAGAAGGGAGGGAAAGAACGGAAACAACAACCTAATGATACACTATCAATTACTTGGAGGGCCGCGCCGGCTCAGCTCCTTGGCATGCGCGACGGTGGTGCAGTTTTGCGACCCCCCCCCCCNCCCGCCAACCGCGCTTTACAAATCGTTGCTCCTCTGACGTAAGGGCGTATCTCATTTTCCCATGCGCCGCGGAAAGCATAAAGTTATACGGATGATGGGGTTCTCGCAGAAATCAAGATACGCCCTTACATCAGAGGAACGACGAAATGTGGACACGGCGGGCTCGGCCCTTAATTAATTCGCCTCAAAATTTGATTTTAGGCCTTGTCTCCACGAGCTGTTTCACGAGATTTGTCCCAGGGAAAAATCCCACTTACGAAGTTGGGAAAAATATTGAGTTAATCAATATTTTTTCCAGTACCAAGTATGGCACTTGTACCCCTAGGACCCACTGAGAGAAGAAGAAGAAGAAGTGAAAACGAATTGTGCGATATTTTATTCATTACTACATTGTTAATGTTTGTTTAGTTAAAATAATGTGTCTAATTGTCAATTGAGTGCAATTATTACTTTAATCCCGGTTAAATACTCGACTTTAACCAATTTATTTTCCCGCAAAAACTAGTCGCAGGACTGTATGAGCCCCGTCCCGTGGAGACGGTAACTGGGAAAAATCCCAGAAGTTTCATTCCTGCGATTCGAACTTGGGACAAATCCCATGAAAACGTCCCGTGGAGACAAGGCCTAAACGAGTCAAAGATTCATTACAATAAAAAATACACAATGTAACTGAGAAACATGGTGGTGAGGGCATTAAGGTGAGATATGCTCATCCTTGAGCCCGCTCCATTAATTAATTGGACGTATTTCTATCCAACAGAACTATGTGCAAAAGGAAAGATGGGCTGTGCTCGTTCGTGCTCGGGCCATAAGAATGTATGGGAAATACAAAGCGCCAGTAACGTCAGCGGCAACGACGAGAGAAACGACGATCGGGAAGGCGGTCTTAAACTCATGAGCCTTGTCCATAAGGCTCTAGATACATGCCCACGGCTCATGGGTGCCGCACTTAGTTGTAAAAATCAGTAATAATTTACTTCATCGACGCAGCATGTGAAGCTGATATTAAGTTAAGTTGTAAGAGAAACAAGTATAACACCCTCAGTTAGTTGCTCATACAACGAACACACAACGAATTTCATTACAGCGCCTGGATACAACTATTCGGGCTCTAAGGATGTCTGTGTTGCATACGCACCGAATTGAAGGCGTTTTGGCTCTCCCGGAACTCACCGCTTTTTACCCGCGCCGCAAAATGGGCTGAACTGTGAGGATACAAACTGATGGAGCACCTTTAATTCTGTGTTTATACCACGGGGATACCTGTGAGGTACAAATAATAGCTCTGCAAATCAAGCTCAGCACACCGATTTATCAAGACTGGAGCCCAAAAGATAATCACGTCCTGAAAGCAGTTGTGCAACTGGACATATTTGTGCTACAAGGAACTGAATGCAAGAGGAAAGATGGGGTGTCCTCGTGGTGAGCTGGATAAGAAACAATGTGAAAGCAGATATAGTTCCTTTTGGGAAATGGAAAAGCGGGATTTTACATTAAATCAAAAGGAACTGAGCGCTAACTTGTGAGCCGTGGACATGTGACAAGAGCTTTCTGGACAGGGCTCATGAGTTGAGTGAGCCGCGCTACACGAGGTAAGTAAGTGGTGAGGGCCCGGATATTCAAAACGCCTTTGCTTCCGTGCTTATGCAACACGGACATCCGTCGAGCTCGAATAGTTGCATCCAGGCGTTGCACTAAAATTCGTCGCACCTCCGGCGTAAGGGCGTATCTCAATTTCCGCATGAGCATCAGCAATTGTGGATCTCTATGTAAAATAGGGCTCACGTAGAGATCGAGGTATGCACTTACACCAGAGAGGCGACGAATTAACGCATCATGCTCCTCTATTGCCTAATTTTCACGTCAGCAGCGCCGAGAAGGATCAAAGCCTGAAGAACTGGACTACAGATTACATTCCCGTTTTTAAATACGAACAAATCGCGGTACCGTCCGTCTGTCAAAAATTTTGGACTTTCCATTGAAACAACACTGCCGTGCTGAGGAAGAACGCCGTATGGACATTCGAGAGTTGCCAAATTTCCTTCGATAAAATGTTTATTTTTGAGGAAAGCTATGGATATTTTCCCTTGCAATTTTCAGGAACTTTAGGTAAAATTACGAACAAAATTATCTGAAAAATTAGAAGAAAAATATTTACACATTTTCCGGAAAATTCGTGATTTACTAAAGGAAATTTGGCAGCGCTTGGAGGCTCATACGACGTTTTTCCATAGCGCGGCAGCACATTACTCGGGCTCGCGGTGCACAATCGGGGAATCACTGATGGATGCATCGACGGTTCGTTTCACCGGCGAAAAACTCAACGAAAAAAAAGGTCCTCGTTTAATTTTACTAAAACGTTAATTACAAGCGTGCCTTTGGAAGGGCCCAAATGACAGGAACCAGTCAAAGGGTTGAGCCACGTTTGTCATTTCGTCCCCTCCTCGGAGCGACTCACTCCACCGTTTAGCCGACCAAACCGATTTTAAAACAAACGAACGAGCATACAAACAAACAAACGCAGCGTCTCTTTCGGCGGATAGGAGCGACGACAGCGGGAGGGGTGAGCCGGAGCATTAATCACAGGACATCAAACACAAGTAAAGCACTGACGGCCGGGCCGGGGGTGGGGGGGGGCGTTATTTCGCCAAACGCTGCGGCGGAAGGCGGGGAGTTTTCATTTGGTAAATTATCCCTTAGGATGACTCGCCGGAATTCTTATGTTTTGTGATGTCATTCCTCGCTTCCTTGTTCCGCTCCCGGCGCGGATCTTTTAAATCATTCAAATGCTTAGGGGTTAAATAAGGCATATCTAAAAGTGCTTCCACAGATTCGCTCCTTCAATCATCCCTGTCTCCTCCGCTGCCCCCGACTTCGGTGACTTGTCCGTGGATTTTCTCGGCCTTTGCGAGGTTTCCCTTTCTCGGAGCTTCTCTGCCGTGCTAAGGGAAAATGCCGTATGATCTTCGATAGTTGCCAAATCTCCCTTGATATAACGTGTATTTTAGACAAGATTCATGTTTGACATTTTCGAATATTTTAGATTAAATTGCGCGCAAAATTGTCTGAAAATTTTGGGAAATAATACTCACAGTTTTCCTAATAAATTCGGTTCTTATCGGAGGAAACTAGGCAACGTCTGAAGGCTTATACGGCGTTCTTCCTTAGCACAGCAGTATTCTTTGTTTTTCGATAATCCAAGAACGAAAGTAAGTTTACCCATTAAATATCTCTTAAATTATTTAAGTCGGGGAAAAAACCAGACCGGCTTTAGAATAACCATATCCTCAGCTTCCTATCAAGCTGTAGGTTTTAAAATTTGGTGCACGTTGTGTCAAGTAATGACAGATTTTCCACACCCACCTCATATCTTAAAGCGCCCACTGTCAGCACGCCGCGGCGTGCTGAAGGGTTTACGTGGAAACATAAAAGTGGATAAGTCCGCGAAGAAGTGAAAGGAATTTATTTTTGGTGCAAAAGTTGTGAAACTGATTTAAGACTTTTACCTTACTTCTCGCCGTAGTCAGATGCCCGATCGTTGCATTTTTTAAAACATCGCAGCGACCTCTTCAACCCGGTCTCGTAAAAGTCCTTCCCTTTATTAGCTCGTAGCCGGTTGTGGACACAGACAGTAACTCCTGCGTCACTGCCAAACCGCTTTTCACCAAGATGTTTTAACTCCGGAAAAAGATGAAAATTACTTTGACGCTTTTGTGCCAAGAGAATAAAGTGTCTTTACTTCTTCACGGACTTTCTCACGCTTTCTCTTCAACCCTATAACCCGGTGAAAGTGGGTACGTTTGGATATGAGGTGGGGATGGAACATCTGTCGTTACTTGGCACAACGAGTACCAAATTTTGAAACCCATAGCTTTTTTGGAAGCTGAGGATATGGTCCTTCTAAAGCCAGTCTGCCTCTTTTTCCAACATCAATAGTTTAAGAGTTATGAAGTGGGTAAACTTACTTAAAAACCCACCCATGTACATTAAATTTTTCAATGTTTAATTTTTTACACTCTAGCAAAGTGCGCTATTGAAAAAGACAAGCGACGAACCAAGCATTTCAGGGAAAGTTTTATGCTAGTGGACACATTTTACTATCCGACCGCCGCGCCGTGGAATTTATCGGTCCAAACATTGAAAGCTGAAATACTTGAAGTATGACAGATATGACATACAACATGAATGCATTAACTTTAGGTGCGGACGAAACCGTCCCCCTCTTTTATTGCCTCTCAATCTAGATTTTCCTGCATGAAAGAATTAATGGAATAGGCGCCAGGCATAAGTGCCAAAATGCATGCACATGATCCCGGAGATAGATCTATTTCTGTGATCGGAATCCTTGTCGGCGTTGACTTACAGTTAGGAATCTGAGAATAGCGTCAATTGCACGGATTCATGACTTAAAGCGATTCATTATATAGGAATTAAGTCGCGGGATACCCTTTCTTCCCTAATTTCCACGACCCTGAACAAAGGGCAGCACACTTAAAAATCCTGAATTTAAATTCTCTAAATTTTATATTTTAAAACCCTAAAACGGAGATTAGCGGAGTTTTATGGTAAGAAGTGTAATTTTTTTCATAGAGAGCTTTAAAAAGGAAGGAATCAAATTAATGAGAAAAAAAAAAAAAAAAAATTAAAGAAGGGCGCATACTCTTTACCATAGCCAAAACGTAGCAGATGGGGACTTTCGTAGGGCAGGGATAGCGATAAATGCCATTTTTGGGCCCACCTTAGCTGACTTTTCTCAACTATACAACTTTTTGCTCCTTGCAGGTCTATAGTTTACGGAATGCATCATTTTTGGTCATTTCGGTCATTTTTTTATCTCTTTTCGAGTCGAATACCGACCTGAACACGGGTCTGAAGACTGAATTTGGCAAGAAATGCACATTTTTTAGCAGTGGACAGCAAAACCCATTAACCCAGATTTTCCGCCAAAGTCAGCCTTCAGACTCATGTTTAGACCATACTTCTACACATACAACAACCATATAATAGACTCATCACTAATTGGACTGCATTTTGAAATTTGGAACTATGAATTCTGGCTCATCTGAAGAAACACTCATGTGCATAGGGAAACCAATGACACATACGTTGTTTTTAAACCGGGCCAGAATCTATAGTTCCAAATTGCAAAATGCAGTCCAATTATAAGTAGGTATGTAATAACTAATTGGTATCATCGTTTCTACTCTTGATGCGCACAAAATTGCTCTGTATATGTTTGTTATTAAAAATACTTTGTTACCTAATAATACAGATGGAACAAATAAAATTATCCCTCTCATCTTTTCCGGAAAGAGATCGATATTACCTAAATCAGGATTCAGGATACGTTCCGCAAACCATAGACCTTTAATAAGCAAAAAACCATAAAGTTTAGGAAATTTATGATGGGACCAAAAACGTCCCTTGTCGATACCCCTCCTTTTCTTAGACTATGATATATTTTTGGAGCCGTTCCAAGTAATTTCTCTCAGTTTTAAATAGCGGATTTCTTCCGCGTATCAATGGTCTCCCGCTTGTTTTGTATGTGCAAATGATTTGCTTCTTGATCAACGTATTTTTGGAAAGTAAAAATCTGAATAATTGAGTTATTGAATCAGCTTCAAATAAAGGTTGAGTCCGGCCGTTTAATTCAGCCTAAGTTCAACGTAATCTTATTCCACTAGAGCGTTTCCTTGTATTTGACGTCACCACGCACTGAGTTACTTGGGTGAGGGAGGCCGACAGTCACTTCTGAAGATGAGTTCCGTGTCTTTGCCACAAGTCAAATGTCAACCTTCCTCATGCATATGTGTTTTCTCGCAGTCTTGACATGGGTTTGCCCACGCTTTTACTGAATTGAGTTCCAAATTGACTCTCGCTTGATGTAAAATGTGCTTTTGCAGGAGGAAAACTTTTCAGACTGGATTTTATCCCTTTTTTGCGTTCAGTTTCATTGTCAGTGCCTCAGGCATTGATTTTCTTCGACGTATATAAATTTCATTTTCTTTGAAATATTGAGAATAGAGCGATAATAGATGCACCTTAAAACGGTGACAGACGCGTTGCTTCTGGACGGAAAAAATGAATGAATAAGCACATTTGCACGTGGTACTAGGTGATTTTTATGATCTGTTTCTACTTTTCTTCGATCCACTAAATTTTACGTTTTTTTTTTTTTCAAGATTTTTCAAGGCTACTCAAAATTCGAAAACAAAAGTTGAGCTATTAGCCGACTGCACAAAAGCATGCAATGATTGCCACTCAGGCCAGGCTTCCTCTTTTTTTTCTACTACCTTCCAAATTTGTTCCTTTTTTTTTGCATCACCATACTTGCGACCTAACCGCAGAGAGATCATAGTCATATAATCTAAGGCACCGCATTGACATAAACGTATATTATTACTACTACTACTAACAAAATTTCTTTTGAAAAGTTAACTATGCAGCGGCGGCGCTAAGAAAAAATGCCGTATGAACCTTCAGGCGTCACCGAATCTCCGTTGATAAAATACGAATTTATTGAGAAAGTTGTAAATTTTTTCCTCAAAGGGTATCCCGGGATAAGCATGTCAAAATGCCCTTGTGAACGGATTTTTATTTTAACCACTTTAAGTCATCAAGGGTGTCNGCGCTCTAGTAAAGTCAAGTCAGCGTATGAAGCGAATTGATTGGTGCTTCAGTACAATAAATTAGTTCTGAAGCCTAATTTTGATTCTACTTGGCGAGAACCAACCAAATTAGTTCTCAACGCTAACTACTTTTTTTTCAGTGCACGCACTGGGTTACTTGGGTGAGAGGGGCCGACAGGCACTTCTGAAGATGAGTTCCGTGTCTTTGCCACAAGTCAAATGTCAACCTTCCTCATGCATTTGTGTTTTCTCGCAGTCTTGACATGGGTTTGCCCACGCTTTTACTGAATTGAGTTCCAAATTGACTCTCACTTGATGTAAAATGTGCTTTTGCAGGAGGAAAACTTTTCACACTGGATTTTATCCCTTTTTTTGCGTTCAGTTTCATTGTCAGTGCCTCAGGCATTGATTTTCTTCGACGTTTATAAATTTCATTTTCTTTGAAATATTGAGAATAGAGCGATAATAGATGTACCTTAAAATGGGGAAAGACGCATTGCTTTTGGACGGAAAAAATGAATGAATAAGCACATTTGCACGTGGTACTAGGTGATTTTTATGCTCTTTTTCTACTTTTTTCCGATCCACTAAATTTTACGTTCTTTTTTTTCAAGATTTTTCAAGACCACTCAAAATTCAAAAACAAAAGTTGAGCTATTAGCCGACTTCACAAAAGCATGCAATGATTGCCACTCAGGCCAGGCTTCCTCTTTTTTTTCTACTACCTTCCAAATTTGTTCCTTTTTTTTTGCATCACCATACTTGCGACGTAACCACAGAGAGATCATAGTCATATATTCTAAGGCACCGCATTGACATAAACGTATATTATTACTACTACTACTAACAAAATTTCTTTAGAAAAGTCAACTATGCAGCGGCGGCGCTAAGAAAAAACGCCGTATGAACCTTCAGGCGTCACCGAATCTCCGTTAATAAAATACGAATTTATTGAGAAAGTTGTAAATTTTTTCCTCAAATTTCTCACACAATTTTCACACATCTGAAAAAAATAGGGAATCTGAAAAATATCTGAAGAATCTCTAAAATTTATGGGAAAATATGCATACATTTTTTCCAACCTAATTTTAAAGAGAAATTTGACAACATTCGACAGTCCATGCGGCGTTTCTCCTTAGCGCGGCAGTATAATATGTATCCTCGTCGTTTCAAACTTCTTGTCGGACAATCTTTGAATGAAATCTATTTCAGTCCAATAAACTCTCTTTTATTCCGATGAACTAAAACAATCTCCTCCGGCAAATACTTCTTTGCCAAGGAAGAATGCCGTAAGAGCCTTCAAGCGTTGCCAAATTTCCTTCGGTAAACCACGAATTTTCAATAAAATTCGTAAATATTTTTCTTTCAATTCTTCAGGTAATTTTGTTTGCAAATGTGTCAAAAGTTCTTTAAAATTTCTCTGGAAAATGTTCATAACTTTCCTCGAAAATAAACATTTTATTGAAGGAAATTTGGCAACTCTCGAATGTTCATACGGCGTTTTTCCTTAGCACGGCAGAATATCCCCGCAAAATGTACCGAGGGTTTCGTCTCAAGCAGTGGCGTGGCGTGTTTTGCGATTTATCGATTGATCTGCCATTTAGACCTATGGTAAAGAATCGATTATTAAGGTGTTCGCTGCGAATACCCTGTTTATCGATCCTTTTCCATAGGTTTACATTACATAACAATCGATATCGACGGTGAAACTACCAAACCACGTATCTCGGTTTGCGACGTCGCAGACTTCCTGTCATACTTTATTTTTTAAATGAAAAACTACTTAACGTCCAATCTTGACAATTTCTGTGATTTTTCCTCTTTGTGCGAAGAAAATTCCGTGAAAATTTCAAGGAATGATATTAATTAGGTCTACTTCAAAAAAATAAAATGTGAGCGTAGATTTTTGAACGCCGCAAACGAGATACGTGGTTTGGTAGTTTCACCGTCGATATATAGCAAAGCACGCCACGCCACTGGTACCGAGGGCTTCGTCTCAGGTACGGTCCATTCCGGAATCCGTCGTACGTTAAAACGATCGAATTGTCGCCGTCTCCTCGGAGTGGGATCCCGATCGCGTTTTCCCGTCGCGTCGGGTGTTTCGATCACGTCAACGTCGGGGGCGGACGGATGACGGGGTTCGACAGCCCGCACGGGCGCGACATGACGTGAGTACGTGACACGCGTGACACTTGGCCCGACGTCAAGCGACATCGCCGTCGCGTCGTCCGTCGACTTCTGTCGTCCACGTCGGCGTTTGATTTGTCTCCACTTTGTAAAACAAACAATCTCTGCTCACCGTGCAGGGCCGCCAGATTGCACGTGTCAACTATGGGAATGAAAGGATGTTAAGGTGATTCGTCAAGCTCAAGTGACGTGGTCGAACTGGCATGCGATATATCACATCGATTAGGTCAAAAATCTCGGCAGATTTTGTATTGTTAGCAAATCATGGGACGATAACCCTAGCGCATAAGGCTAAAGAATCATTCTGAACCCAAAAATCGGCAAAATTCAGAAAAATGGAGGCAGAATAGCTTCAAATGGGGAGATATCGATAGTTGATCATTCACGCCTCGCTACCATAGAGAAAAAAAGGAGGTGTTTGCATCTTGAGGATTGTCTACCCCCTGACGTAAGTCGGTGCAGGTACTCTGACAAAATCCGGAATTCGCAGTATGAAAAATGGACCATAAAGTCCGAATTTTTGTTTAAATCAACTCCTGATATAATTTTAAACACTATGTAAACTATGACTTTTTCCATAAACTACATAATTTCCAAGAAAATCGATGATAAAAATCGTTCTCATCGACCTACATCATAAAAAAAATCCAAGATGCCCGAAATGCAAACACCTCCTTTATTGCACTGAAAAAATAATATGGTAGATTCCACCATACTCTGACACAGTGATGCGAGTATTGTCATAAATAACAGAGGCTATGGTAGCATTTACTCTATTATGGCAAGTATCACCAAAGTTCTGGTGGATATACTACCATAATTCTGGTTATTTTTACTAAATAGGATCGCTGTGTAAAAAATCAAGTAGACGTATAGTAAATGTTACCTTACTTTTTTTCAGTGTGTCACACAAACAAGGAAAACAATCAAGGATACCCATGAAGGAAGAAATTTCCGCAATTTATTTCAGTTAATTTTACTTAAAACTATGTGAATGAGTGGAGAACACTCGAGGTACGTGAAACTAATCTACGCAAAATTTTCCATTAATTATTCGTCATAATTGGAGGACGATGACAATTTGGCAACCGGGTTGACGTCCGAACTGTCGCACCCGTCGCACGTCGCCTGTCAAGCTGCCGCATCCGAACGGCTCAAAATAAATTTTAACTGCCCCCGACCCACCCCCACCAGACCGCCCGCAAAACGTCTTTCCGATAATCTCGTTTTATTGGAAGTAAGAAGAAGAAGCGGCGACAAAAAGCGTTGTCGCAGCCGTAGTTAGAAATTTGTGCTCTAAATTTAGCGCCTCCCCCCTCCCCGCCGCCTCACATAGAGCCATTTATTGTGGAACGGTTCGTTGTGGCACTGGTTGCATTTTAGCTACACGAGAAACGATGGAAATTTTGGTTTTTTAGGGTATCTATTGCCGCAAGAATGAATTATAATGAATTATACTGCCGGGCTAAGGAACAACGCCGTATGAACCTTCAGACGTTGCCATATTTCCTTCAAGAAAAACAGAACTTTCGGAGAAAATTGTGAATATTTTCACTCAAGTTTTTCATTTAATTTTGTTCACGATGTAATCTAAAATATCCGAAAATTTCAAGGAAAAATATGCACAACTTTCCTCAAAAATAAATATTTTATTCGGGGAAATTTGACAACTATCGAATGTTCATACGGCGTTTTTCCTTAGCACGGCAGTATATCCGTCAATATTATAAAAAGGATGACTCCTTACAGAGGCGGATCTTGCAATTTGGCAACACCGGATTTCCTCCATCTAAACCTATGTTGAGCAATCGATTCTTGTCGGAGCACCAGGCTCCGACAAAAATCGATACATTTCCATAGGTTTAAATGGGGGAAAACACAATGTTGCCAGTTTGCTGGATCCGCTAATGGTTATAATGTGCATATGTCAGGTCGTGATGTCTAAACTAAAATGATGAACCCTTCATAGATGAGAAATTCGGTGAGAAAAAAAAAGTTCCACTCCTATATCGCAAAATACACCAACGCATTATACTAACAATAAGTGTTCGTCACGGCTAGTCGTCTTTTGTAAAATCAAAATTTGTCAGAAAACCTGCAACGTCGCAAAATGAGTTCTGTGATTTTGCAGTTGTGCCATAGATATGCTCGGGTATCGAAGATAGATGTTTCGTTCTAATAGAAAAAGGTCGAAGCCCGGCACGAGGATGGACTCAAGACCAGATATCTCATTTCGCCTTCAATTTGGATGATACCTCAAGCGCATCCATGAAGCACGAATAGTGGTATCAAAGAGCCGTGTGAGTCTGAGAGCCTTTTTCTGTCTCTGGAAATGTTTTCTCAGTGTTCTCGTGTGCGGAGATTAGCACCAGGATAGTAAAAGTGCATGTAAAGATACGATACATAAGTATAATGAACAATAATGCGAGGTATTGACAGCGAAGGAAGTTATTCACCTGTCGAACTATGGGCTTGCGCTTGACACGGACATCACGAATGGAATCACAACTTATAAAGAAATTATCCCTTGTCGTGTGATTTCTTTTGTAAATCGTGTCACTTCATCGTGCCCTTTATTTGCTAGTTGACGGAAGTCCAAACACAGAAAAGTCGACAAAAGCAAAAGTTGAATACGAGTAGGGCGCCGTCAACAGCCTTATAATTTTCAGTTGATACATTGTGCATGAATGTAAGCAGTTGGTGTTCGTGTGCTTGCCGGGGAATTAAGGCGATCGAAAAGAAAGAAACTTTACCACTTACCACCACCGTTGAGTTTATATATCTTGATTTTGGATGGCGGGGTTTGCCGGTATAGGAATATTTGCCAGATCGTTTAACGAAGCTCATTCTATCGACATTTGCCGGGAGAGTACGCATACGCGGAGAATAATTTTTTATGGCTTATAAACAAATTAGTGGTTCATATGGAATACCACTAATAGTAGTGAAGGCAATATAGTACATAATCCTCAGTTATGGTAGATATTCCATACTATGGCACGAGCTACCATATTATGGTTCACAGACCGATAATCATTAGTTCATATACAACTATTAATGGTGTTCCATATGAACCATCAATTGGGTTTTTCTCAGTGCGGATTTGTTCGACATAATTCAATCGAAAAATGAAAATTTGAACCGATCGTTGTGCGGTTGCGTATATCGACACAAAATTGATACACAACCGTGAACCGATCGACAAACCCATGAATTGGCCTACAAACCCGTGAATTGATCGACAAAACTCGTGAATTGATCGACAAAACCCATGAATGGAGATTCGCGTTTTTATTTTTCCATCAATTTATGTCGATCGAATCCATTCCTTCCATTTCCCGTCTTTTATTCTTGAGCGGGTTCGAAACCGACTTGGTCACCCGACAACATCGGGATAAACCTGGACAGACTTGGTGTCTGAGGAAGGGTTACAGAGGGGTGCGCTATCGGGAGTCAAGTAGTAGCGTGGGGAAGCGGCCAGGTGTCACTCGTGTCGAGGCAATTTACCAATTAGAAGGATGTCAACCTGATTCGCTTGCCCCTTGAGGCCTCGAATTTTTAATAAGCGCTTATTAGTTCGCGACAGCCACCGATCGATCATCCCTATCTCGCCCGGCGACAATCATGATCCGTGCCAGTCAACATTGCGGGTTGCGTCGCTGACGACAGTTTGTCGTTCCTCTATCATCATAGGGGCGTAACTCGATTTCCGCATGAGCCCTGAAAAGTATTGAGATATACACAGAACACGGCTCATGTGGAAATTAAGATATGCCATCCATTCCGCCAGTCGAGCGACGAGCTTTTTATCGGCAAGACCCCTGATCCTAATTGGATTATTTCCGTTCCACCCACCCATGGCTGTGCATTGCACCATTTTGATAGTTGTCTGTTGTCGCGGTAGGTGATATCAGAAGTCTGAATCGAATCCGTAAGAAAGTATCTATATTGAATCCACATTGACCCATATACATATATGAGTCTTATGTATGGAATCCATGTAGATTCCAGATCGAAGACCCTTGATGAATATCCATATTGAATTCATTCGTACCTATGGATTCCACAAGGATGAATCCATATGGAATCCATAAGTATGACCGCATCTATATGAATTCTGTAAGGTCGCATACATATGGAGCTCATATATATTGAGTCCATGCTGGCACCTTTGTGGAAGGATTTCCAAATGGATGCAATATGGAAAATTGAGAATGGAAGGTGGATTTCCACATAGATTCAATATCGATTCCATCTCATTGCAACGGCTAGGTTGGCTGGTCAATAAATACGTGGTTAATTTTTACGAAAGGAGTTCTGCCATCACAGGTGGAAACGTGCTTATCCACTTACGGCCCGCCCAAAGAGAATTGCGTAAAGAAGGATAGTTAATGAGATTTCCTGTTGCACCTAGCCCCTGGCACCAATAGATCCAAACAAACTTGATCAACAACGTCACATAATGTCTTCGGTTGAGAACAAGGGATTGGTTCCATGGAGGAATCGGCGATTGTATTCTGCCGTACTAAGGAAGAACGCCGCATGAGCCATTAGGCGTTGCCAATTTTCCTCTGGCAAATCGCTAATTTTCAGGAAATTTTTTGTATATTTTGTTGCCAACTTCTCAGATAATTTTGTTCGCAATTTCGCCTAAGGTTCCTGAAAATCTCAAGGAAAAATACGCATAACTTTTCACAGAATTAAACATTTTAACAAAGGAAATTTGGCAACTCTCGAATGTTCATACGGCGTTTTTCCTCAGCACGGCAGTATTGGAGGCGCGACTGCGTTTCACATTTCACGACAAATCCGCGCACCTAATTGTTCAAAAACTACCGGTGGTCAGGGCGTTGATGCGATGGGATGCTGCGACGTTTTCCTGGTTCGATAACTCGCGAGGAATCGGGCTCGTGGCGTTCTGCCGTAATAGCGAAGAGAGCAGTAAAAGCAGGCTGGGATGAGCCCCGAGACGCATAAGAACACGTGCTAACCACGGCTCATACAGAGATGCACTTACTGCTCTCTTCGCGTTTACGATCGGCCACGACGACGCGACGCGATGGGGCGGCAGCGGGCGGGAGTTGCTTATCGCGGCATGAATGAATGTTATCACTGCGAAAATCAATGCCCGCAGCGCGTTGGCGTTTTCGGATTTCGAGCGCCGGCTCCCGATTAAATTTACGGACCGCTACGAATCCCCTTGTTGCCATGCTCCCGGCCAGGAATAACTCATTCCTCTCTAATGCATGCGTGTCTTGGAGTACCTAAAGCCCAATTCATACTAACAAACTCTTCGTTCAAATTTCGAATGGAACTTGTCGTAACATTGGAATGGAATGGAACTTGTCGAACATTTTTTACGGAAGCCCTGTCAACACTACTAGCAAAAGTTCACTGAACTTTGCGCGAAACTTAAGTTCCGTGAACCTATCTCTGTGTGGACAAGGCCTTCCATTTATAAGAAATGAACGAAGACATGATGAAAGAACAATCTTAAATGTGGTCTAATAATGTTAACTTCCGTCGCCGCGCCGCGCTGACCACGCTATGTTTGATGCAATGCGTAAAGTATTCCTACAGTCTTGAATGCGCTATGCGTTTCACGCCGACCGTAGCTGAACGCACTGTGTTTGACGTAATGCGTGAAGTATTCATGCAGTCTTGTGGGCGCTATGCGTTTCGCGCCGCGCCGCCCGCTGCTGCCCGCAGCGACCGCACTGTGTTTCACGCAATGCGAGAAGTATTCATGCAGTCTTGTAGGCGCTAATGTGTGTTACATGCCGACCGCCGCGCCGAGGGTTTCTCCTTCTCATCTCAAGTTCTCGTCATCATTGCTCCCTGCGCCGCGCCGTTCAGGACCAAATTCCATGTTCGGTTTCTCTCTTGGTCTTAACTCGACTAATTAAAGGTGCTGTCTATTGTATGACCTAGAGATGAAAAAATTAGAAATATACTCTCAGGAAATGAGAAATTTTCTCACCTTTTCTCGTTTGTAATTATTTTACTGGATCCGATTTTTCTTTATAGCTACATTTAAAAAAAATTGCAAAATATGCCGCCCCCTAAATTTGCCCCCATGGGCCGCGGCCCGCACTGTGTTTCACGCAATGCGAGAAACCCCCTAAATCCGGCCCTGGTCTGGGGTAGTAGCCTTTCCAGTACCAATGAAAATGAATGCGACCAACACTCAGCGTACATGCGCGCAATGCAACTATTTGACCACCCGAGCGTGGCACGGTATCACTCGAAATTGAAGGCGAACTCAACGCACCGACTCACTGGACCAATTCCTGTAGCGGCTAAAGTTACCGGAAATCATGGGAGTAGCGCGTAACGCATAAGGGTGGTTTCACGATAGCTGGAATAGTTTTGTCGCCGTAACAGACAACACATTTTTCGGTCATATTTTTCGTAGAAACGATAACCACTCGAATTTTTTCGCATTAATCTTCAAAGGGTTACGTATTATAACGCTTTCTAATGATTTATTGCTCTACTTCTCAATTAATATTATGTAAATTCCGAAAATGTGCTGTCTGTTACGCGGTAAAAAGTCAGCGTAACAGACAGCACATTTTCGGCCATTTATATACATATTATAATTGAAAAGTAGAACGGTGTATATTTATGAAAATATGACCGAAAAATACGCTGTCTGTTACGGCAACAAAACTATTTCAGGTATCGTGAAACCACCCATGATGGCTTGAACCTCTCGTTTTACAAATTTTCGAATAATAATTACGGATCGACAAAAATTAAAAATTTAATCTTCTTTATAACCTCTATTTTTTTTCTAACAGGACTGACCTGTTTTAATTTGATCAGAATATGCAGAATATCGTGGAAACTATTGTGGTTGCTGTACATGCATATCCCACCGGGCAACATGGAGGGAAGAAGTGCGGGCGACGGAATCAAAGATGTTTATAATTCAGTCATCGATCATCTCTCACTCTGGGATCGACTCCCCGCCTGGCGGTGGTGGCGCGGCGCCGGCGTCAGCGCGTCACTCTTGAGATTCGTCCGCTGGTCATCACGCGCGTCTGATGACCGATGTGCCCGGATCGGTGAACGGTGATCGAGTGGAAAATCCGACTCCTTCCCNCCTCGTGAGTCTGAGAGCCTTTTTCTGTCTCTGGAAATGTTTTCTTAGTGTTCTCGTGTGCGGAGATTAGCACCAGGATAGTAAATGTGTATGTAAAGATACGATACATAAGTATAATGAACAATAATGCGAGGTATTGACAGGGAAGGAAGTTATTCACCTGTCGAACTATGGGATTGCGCTTGACACGAACATCACGAATGGAATCACAACTTATAAAGAAATTATCCCTTGTCGTGTGATTTCTATTGTAAATCGTGTCACTTCATCGTGCCCTTTATTTGCTTATTGACGGAAGTCCAAACACAAAAAAGTCGACAAAAGCAAAAGTTGAATACGAGTAGGGCGCCGTCAACAGCCTTATAATTTTCGGTTAATACATTGTGCATGAATGTCAGCAGTGTTCGTATACTTACCAGGGAATTAAGGCGATCGAAAAGAAAGGAACTTTACCACTTCACGCCACCATTGAGTTTATATATCTTGATTTTGGATGGCGGTGTTTGCCGGTATAGGAATATTTGCCAGGTCGTTTAACGAAGTTTATACCGACATTTGCCGGGAGGGTACGCATGTACGGAGAAAAATCTATGGTTTATAAACCAATTAGTGGTTCATATTGAAAAGAGGGCAACATAATAATAGTACATATACCTTAGTTATGGTATGTATTCCATACTATGGAACGAGCTACAACGGTATGGTTCGCAGACCAATAATCATTAGTTCTTATACAACTATTACTGGTGTTCCATATGAACCATTAATGGGGTTATAAACCACAGCTTTTTCTCGGTGCGGATTTTATCGACATAATTCGATCGAAAAATAAAAATTTGAACCGATCGTCGTGCTTATACCGACACAAAATTGATACACAACCGTGAACCGATCGACAAACCCATGAAAAATTGGCCTACAAACCCGTGAATTGATCGAAAAAACCCATGAATTGATCGACAAAACCCGTGAATTGAGATTCGCGTTTTTATTTTTCCATCGATTCATGTCGATCAAATCCATTCCTCCCATTTCCCGTCTTTAATTCTTGAGCGGGTTCAAAACCGACTCGGTCACCCGACAACATCGGGAGAAACCTGGACAGACTTGGTGTCTGAGGAAGGGTTACAGAGGGGTGCGCTATCGGGAGTCAAGTAGTAGCGTGGGGAAGCGGCCAGGTGTCACTCGTGTCTAGGCAATTTACCAATTAGAATGATGTCAACCTGATTCGTTTGCCCCTTGAGGCCTCGAATTTTTAATAAGCGCTTATTAGTTCGCGACAGCCACCGATCGATCATCCCTATCTCGCCCGGCGACAATCATGATCCGTGCCAGTCAACATTGCGGGTTGCGTCGCTGACGACAGTTTGTCGTTCCTCCAACGTCATAGGGGCGTATCTCGATTTCCGCATGAGCCCTGAAAAGTATTGAGTTATACATAGAACAAGGCTCATGCGGAAATTGAGATATGCCATCCATTCCGCCAGTCGAGCGACGAGTTCCTGCTTTTTATCTGCAAGACCCCTGATCCTAATTGGATTATTTCCGTTCCACCCACCCATGGCTGTGCATTGCACCATTTGATGGTTGTCTGTTGTCGCGATAGGTGATATCAGCAGTATGAATCGAATCCGTAAGAAAGTAGCTGTATTGAATCCATATTGACCCGTACATATGGACTCCGTATAGAGGAGTCTTATGTGTGGAATCCATGTAGATTCCATATCGAAGACCCGAGAATATCCATATTGAATTCATACGTACCTATGGATTCCACAAGGATGTATCCATATGGAATCCATTAGTATGAATACATCTATATGAATTCTGTAAGGTCGCACACATATGGAGTCCATATATATTGAGTCCATGGCACCTTCGTGGAAGAATTTCCAAATGGATACAATATGGAAAATTGAAAATGGAAGGTGGATTTCCATATAGATTCTATACGGCTAGCTTGGTTGGTCGATAAATACGTGGTTAATTTTTATGAAAGGAGTTCTGCCATCACAGGTGGAAACGTGCTTATCCACTTACGGCCCGCCCAAAGAGAATTGCGTAAAGAAGGATCGTTAAATGAGATTTCCTATTGCACCTGGCCCCTAGCACCAATAGATCCACACAAACTTGATCAACAACGTCACATAATGTCTTGGGTTAAGAACAAGGGATTGGTTCCATTGAGGAATCGGCGATTGTATTCTGTCGTACTAAGAAAGAACGCCGTATGAGCCATCAGGCGTTGCCAATTTTCCTGTAGCAAATCACCAATTTTCAGGAAAATTTTTGAATATTTACCTGCCAACTTCTCATATAATTTGGTTCGCAATCTCGCCTAAAGTTCCTGAAAATTTCAAGGAAAAATACGCATCACTTCTCTCAGAAATAAACATTTCATCAAAGGAAATTTGGCAACTCACGAATGTTCATACGGCGTTTTTCCTTAGCACGGCAGTATTGGAGGCGCGACTGCGTTTCACATTTCACGACAAATCCGCGCACCTAATTGTTCAAAAACTACCGGTGGTCAGGGCGTTGATGCGATGGGATGCTGTGACGTTTTCCTGGTTCGATAACTCGCGAGGAATCGGGCTCGTGGCGTTCTGCCGCGATAGCGAAGAGAGCAGTAAGTGCATGCTGGGATGAGCCTCGAGACGCATAAGAACATGTGCTAATCATGGCTCATACAGAGATGCACTTACTGCTCTCTTCTCGCTTACGATCGGCCACGTCGGACAACGCGACGCGACGGGGCGGCAGCGGGCGGGAGTTGGTTATCTCGGCATGAATGAATGTTATCGCTGCGAAAATCAATGCCCGCAGCGCGTTGGCGTTTTCGGATTTCGAGCGCCGGCTCCCGATTAAATTTACGGACCGCTACGAAGCCCCTTGTTGCCATGCTCCCGGCCAGGAATAACTGGACTGCATTTTGCAATTTGGACCTACACTGGAAAAAAAAACACATTGGATCTAGAGTCCAGACTCTTGAAAACATTGACAAGAAAAAATACCTTAATTCAATCAGATTTGTGCTTAAATCAAAAGGAAATTCGCTCAAATTAAGAGGCTTGGTTCTTGATTTAAGCAAAAATCCGACTGAATCAAGAGTATTTTTTCTTGTCGATGTTTTTAAGAGTGTGGACTCTAGATCCAATGTGTTTTTTTTTTGTTCCAGTGTATAAATTCTGGCTCATCGGGAAAACACGTATGTGCGCAGGGAAACTAATCGGCACATACGTTGTTTTAAAACCGGACCGGAATTTATAGTTCCTAATTTAAAAATGCAGTCCAACTCATTCTTCTCTAATGCATGCATGTCTTGGAGTACCTAAAGCCCGATAGAGAATTTTCAGGTGTCTGAAATTTGATGAATATCGTGTTTAAGTGGACAGAGCTGAGTAAACTGAACACGAAGCTACCCTTGGTTTATGAATTGAACAATTATTGCCGAAGATATGAGAAAATGACCTAATCTGCTAAATTACGTGTGTTTAAATGGGAAATGTCGCCAGATGACGTCACTAGGCGGCGCATTTTCTCACTTTTAAATATATTTTTGTACTACTTCCCACGTCAGAAAAAATTATAAAAAATACTGAGAAATCAGTTCTTTAAGCACTCTCAGATGAAACAACATTTTCATGCAAATTCTCCATTCATACTATCAAACGTTTCATTCAACTTTTGAATGCAGCTTGTAATGAAAGGTAGAATAGTGTGATCCTGACGCGAATAAACGACAATTTGATGAAAAATTGAACGGAAACTTGAATGTGACGTCACATTCGACTCAACTTTCCATTCAATTGGCTGAGCCAATTGAACAGAACTTTGAAGGGAGAGTAATTTAATCAATTTTTTTACGTTCAACTTTCCATTCAACTTTTCATTCAATTGTGTCTGATGAAAAGTATTTGATAGTTTGAATAGGATTTTAGTGAGGAGAAGAGGACATGTAGCTTGTAGCCCCTCCAGTACCAATGAAAATGAATGCGACCTACACTCAGCGTACATGCGCGCGATGCAACTATTCGACCACTCGAGCGTGGCACAGTATCGCTCGGAATTGAAGGCGAACTCAACGCACCCACTCACTGGGCCAATTCATGTAGCGGCTAAAGTTACCGGAAATCATTGGAGTATGGCGTAACGCATAATGCCTGAGGTTGTACCGCGAAGCGGTCAGGTAGCCTACACTGAAAAAAAAGATTGGTAGAATTTACCATTCCTTCACGCTGTATTTTACACAGTGTGAATTCAAAGTCGAATTTGCCAGAGGAATAGGTACCTGTACCAGTATATATTAACGTTTACCTGTTTTCTGGCAGAATTAACTCTAAGCTGACGCTGCGTGAAATGCAGCGTGAAGGAATGGTAATTTCTACCAATCTTTTTTTTCCAATTTTTTTCAAATCTTTTTTTACCAATCTTTTTTTTTCTTGTTTTACAAATTTTCAAATAATGATTACGGATCGACAAAAATAAAAAATTCAATCTTCTTTTTAACCTCTAATTTTTTTCCCCCTAACAGGACTGACCTGTTTTAATTTGATCAGAACATGCAGAATATGCAGAGTATCGTGGAAACTATTGTGGTTGCTGTACGTGCATATCCCACCGGGCAACATGGAGGGAAGAAGTGCGGGCGACTGAATCAAAGATGTTTATAATTCAGTCATCGATCATCTCTCACTCTGGGATCGACTCCCCGCCTGGCGGTGGTGGCGCGGCGCCGGCGTCAGCGCGTCACTGTTGAGATTCGTCCGCTGGTCATCACGCGCGTCTGATGACCGATGTGCCCGGATCGGTGAACGGTGATCGAGTGGAAAATCCGACTCCTTCCCTAACTACTAAAACTTGATTCCCTCTTCCCTCCCCCTTTTGAAGCTTCCTCGTTCCGAATTTTCTCGGAGCTTCGCGAAAGATAGATCTGCTTCGTGAGTCCGTTTACGCGGCTCAATGCGTCGCTCGTGAAAGTCCAGGCGAATCAGTGACCGACGTTGCCAAGTCTACACTGAAAAAAAAGATTTGTAGAATTTACCTTTCCTTCACACTGTACTTCACACAGCGTCAATTCAGAGTCAATTCTGCCAGAAAAAAGGTAAACGTTACTATACTGGTACAAGGGGTACAGGTCCTCTGTCAGAATCGACTTTGAATTCACGCTGTGTTAAATACAGCGTGAAGGAATAGTAAATTCTACCAATCTATTTTCTTAGTGTACTTAGTGTTTCTACTCTCTTAAATTGAAATCCTCTCTACAATATCAGTACCTACGAATGCTAGACGAGTTTTTAAAAATAAAATCTTATACAAAACAACTCTTAAAAAAACCCGTTATAATGTACGTCGAAGGAAGCCCTTTTAAATAGTATGCAAAGTAAATTTACGGAGAGAAACGATGATAAACATCGAGCTTCAAGCCAATAAAGGAAATCAATTTGATTGGCTTGTACTTGATGTTCGTCATCGCTTTTCTCCATATTGGCTATGATAACTAAACCTATTGAGTATATAATAGGTGAGGTTCTGAATTTGGATTTAAGTACGTACGTGCCTGCTTGATGACCTAGAGGATGAATTTTAACAATTCTCGTGTTCATTCGCCAATAAAGGCATTTTCCTCAAAAAGGAACTTCATGTCTTGTAATGGCACCTAGATCATGAAACTTTTATCATTTTCAAAAAATTACAATATTCGTGCATTTCTAAGTCTTTATCCAAGAAACAAGAGGAAAAAATAAAATGGATTCCACTTCATGGAGTACGTCATTTTTGATGTCTGCATTCCTGAACTATTTAATGCGTCAATTCCCAGTTCATTCTAGGGACAGTGAGGTAAGGATATTTCTGTCCTCATTTGACAACAGTGAAAGTGCTGCATTCTTAGAAGCCTCTCCGTAAGACACGCGTCATTTCATTAAGGATACAAAAGTAAATAAACTCCAAAACTCCTGCAGAGTGATCAGTCTGAGTTAAGAGTATATGACGGATCACGTTGAGACACATTGTGCCGTTTCGTGGACGAAGGAACGTAGCTCTTTTCCAAGGTTGCAAAATTGACTGAAACAACTCAATTTTTTACAAGATTGTAACTTTGTAATTTTTGTTGAAAATTTCTCTGATTTTTGCATGGGGTCAGACGAAAAATCGGTGAAATTTTCAGTCAGAAATGCTCAAGATTTTTCTATGAAAAATGCAATATACGAAGGGAAATTTGGCAACGTTGAAAATTAGTTACGTCCTTTTGTGGAAGAACGACGATCGGTGCCCTTTTTTTCAGTTAGCACAGTTAGCACCCATACTCGTCATGAAACGAGTATTGATTGCGGTGAATCTCAGCACCCAGCAACATTCAAACACTATACTAAAGCACTCTTAAGCATCTCTTTCTATCGCACAATGCTTCAGTTCACGGATCTAAAACATTGGTTGAGGATGTTTTTATCTTATCACGATTTTTTCTAATGTTTACGTAACTAATTATCAAAAATGTTGATTTAAACACCGCCGAGTTGGTGACATGAAACATGGCACAATCCTCTTTGTAATTGGAACGATCATATTTATCCTTGAAATCAGAGACACACCTTTAAATGGTAAGGAATAAAAGAAAAAAGAGCTTCTTCCGTAAATAATGGAAATAAAACAGGCACTTTGGGTAATACGGAAGTGGGGTGACACAGTGAGATGAATGTCTTCAGAGGAGACATTGCAGTTTCTGAGACGTTTCACTGCCCGATGCACGTACCAGTATCAATCGTTTAAATAAAATTAAAGAGACCATAGCTGAGACCATAAATATTATTTTACTGAGGTATACAAAGAAACAAAGAGATACAAATGGCAGCTAGACACTTCACCCAATTTGTTTTTACCCGAAACCTAATTTGGCAAACAAATTTAATGCAAGTCATGCTTGCCTGTGTTGCTCACGTAGCCCTTTCAGCACCGCTGCGAAAAAGACAAACGGAGTCGACACAACATGGAAATACAGTAAGTGAGATAATTCGCTTTGATGACGGCGCAGAGATACAACTATTCGTGTTTGATGGATGTCCGTGTTGTATCTGAAAAATTGAAGGAGCGATGCGTGAACTCACAATGCTCCGCTCAATGCTGTCAATGATGTGTCGCTTAAATTCGGGAGAGAAGGTAAAAAACAAGGCCCAATTACATCTCTCCTATCTCTGGGTGTTTTGCTAACGTAACCCTTGAGACACTACTACAAATAAGACACACGGAACCAACACAACATGGAAATAGAGCAAGGGAAAGGTTGCGCGTTGATGACGGCGCAAGGATACAACTATTCGTGCTTGATGAATGTCCGTGTTGCATCTGCAAAATTGAAGGCGCTATGCTCCGCTCTAGGCTGCCAAAGAACTGTCGCTCACTTGGGCATGTAAGGAAGGGTTAATTCCATAATTTGGCGAAACCTCAGCGCCTTTGTCATTACTCGTAACTTGACCGAGAAAACTGTTGGTTTTCATAAAGCATGGCACAAAAAACCATTGAACAAAATAAATGGACCATAAAAACGTTGGACCGAGCAAAAAAGGGTAAATAGTCTGGCCACCATACAAATTATTGCCCAAATTGTCGCTCATCTGCGTAACGGCGTATCTCAATTTCCTTCCAAAAATGAACTCATCCCACCACTACTCCTTTTTCCTTAAATTTCTTCGTCAATGCTGAATACAAAAGAGGTTCCAAAAACAGTTGGACATATTTCTACCAAACATAACTAGGTGCAATAAGACATGAGCTATGAGACCCATAAGAACGTATGCGTAAGAAGGCTCACGTCAAAATGCACATAGTTCCGTTTGACGGAAATACGTCCAGTTGGTCCTTGAGGGACCATCCCTCGTCGTTTTGCTTGTGAAAAAGAGTACCTTGTTAAAGCCTTTTTCAAAACGTACGCTTTTGTGAATGGCAGCAATCACACTCACAATCAGCTACGTTAAAATTATTGTCCTCAGTGAGTGCTTGCCCGATAATAGTGGGTGAGAAGAATTGCGATGCGTGGATGCCATGGTCCCATCGATAACCCCGGAAACAAGTTTTCCACGCACTTCAGCCTCAACCTCGTGACCTGCGTTTTGCGATATCTCAGCAGGTAACACCGAGAGTACGATATAGCTCGACTCAGCCTCCTCTGGTTTCAGGTTAAGTATCGAAGCGGAAAAGAATCGACGTGTTCCGCGTGTCCATGAGGGGGATCTGGAGGAAAATTGAATGTGAGATCTGGAACACCTGGCCCCGGTTGATTGCGCGCCGAGACATTTTCCCGCGCCCAAAATGCCTTCCTGCGCCATCCTTTACTCGCGGGAAAATAATTACCGGTAAAGGACACTCGGGCGTCAATATTTATTCCCTGCTCCCAACCGCAGCGGGAAGCGGTGAGTGGAAATTGGAGTTTCCAAACTGCAGCTTTTAAAGGGGCACTTCCTAGATTGCCGTGCTAAGGAAGAACGCCGTATGAGCCTTCAGGCGTTTC
>NW_017562455.1:2241478-2282953 GCF_001854935.1 Bemisia tabaci | reverse complement strand
CCCCCCCCCCCCCTCGAGCAGTAACTTGTCAGTCGCTTGCAGAGTATGGCTCGAATGTCTTGTGGTTTACCTCCACTTACCTTACGTGTGTCTTTCTTGACGAAAATGGCTCAAAAGAAACATTTTTTTTCCTCTTGTGAGTCTCAAATTTTTATTCGTGCACTTTTTGCGGGCAAATCTGTGTCTGAAAAAAGAGTATGCACAGAGCCGATTCCATGTGTGAGAACAACAAATAGAAATAACTAGTATAGGTGACAACATTTCCTAGAAACTTTAATTTTAAAATAGTTTCACTACGTGCACTTCCAACAGTAGTAATGTCCGTGACGGTCTATTTATTATAGTGTAACTCTTTCTGAGATTTACTTTATTTAGTAAAACTTTGAGGGAAGGAGGGGATCCTCCTCGCATGGGCCTTGGGATTTTGTTAGGTTTTTAACTTCGAATAATAATTGGACGAATTTCTGCCAAACAGAAGTATGTGCATTATGACGTGAGTCCTGTTGTGCATATATTCTTACGGGTGTCAGGGCTCACGTCTTAATGAACGTAGTTCCGATTGGCAGAAATAGTCAAATTGAGGCGTTGGGTCCAGACAGGGCATTGCTTGATTGCGGCATTTATAATCTCCACTGCTAATTTATATTTTAGAGTGGAAACTATTGGACGAATTTTCTAAAATTTTTAGTTTTCAACATTGTCAAATCTCAAAGAAAATTTAGGAAAAATTTTAACGAATTCCATGCATTTACTTGAATTATAGTGGATGAGACGTTAAAGGAGACATCACAACCAATACATGCCCTTTCTGCACCCAGCAATTGGACGCATTTCTGGCAAACGGAACTATGTGCATTATGACGTGAGTCCTGTGTTGTATATATTCTTATGGGCCTCGGGGCTCATGTTTTAATGCACCTAGTTCCGTTTGATAGAAACACGACCAATTCAAGTAAACTTTTGGGACACTTAAAAGTTCCGAAATTAAAAAAGGGAAACAATGAACTCTAGCTTTTCTGGCTAATGATATACATAAAAGAAACTGGGTAGGCAATCTCTAAGCACATTGCTGTATGCCAAGAGCCCCTTCAATGGACGTGTTTCTGTCAAACGGAACTATGTGCATTATGACGTGAGCCCTGTTATGCATATATTCTGATGGGTCTCAGGGCTCATGCGTTGATGCACATAGTTCCGTTTGATAGAATTACGTCCTATTTACAGACCGTATCCGAGGAATCCGGCGAAATTTGCCGGTAAAGGTAAAGCTCAAAAACGTTTGCCGAATATTTGATAATCCCGGGCGAAAAGGGAGACGAAGTGCGGGAATCAGTTCCGGGCAGGAGAGGGGGAGGGTGCTGAGGGGAGGAAAAGGGCGAGGAGGAGCTGGGACTCCCACGCCGGGCGCGGTGGTCGCCCCGTAATTCAAGGATAATTCGAGGAGGGTAATTTTCATTCATAAAATGTTTATAGTACGATGGGGGTAGGCAAGACATGTTTACATGAGAAAAAAGAGGAGAGGGAGTTAGTATCGTGTTTTCTATCACACACGTCGCACACATGAACGCCGCGCCGTTGTCGATGTGTGTGCAAAAATCCACGATTTTATTTTCTCCTCATAATTGAATCTGTTTTCGGTTGAAGTGAGTCCCAATCTTTAAAAGTCAAAAAACTGATTTCATCGGTAAGCAAATTGTTCCTCTAAATAAGGAAGGAAAAAAGACTCAAAATTGGACCTAATTGGAAATTTTTTTAATTCATTCGTCATTCAAAATTTTGTAAATAGTCTCCTCTATCAAAATACCAGAAAAAAATAACAATAGGGAGAAAAAGGGGAGGAAAAAGGAAAAATAAAGAAAACCAATAAGTTCTACAGTTTCCAAAATTCTAATTAATCAATTAAAACATAAATTTTATTAATTAAGTGTGTATACGTATTTGTACTGAAAACTGTCTCCCTGTAAAAGCACCATTAATGCAAAATAGACCGTCGAGTTTATTAAAGAGGAACCAACCCACATTTTCGAGAAAATTGAGTTAAGAATGTTTTTGAGTTCCACTAGCCGTATATTTTCTCCTGCCAAGAGCTGAATGTCGAAAAACTTGTGAAAAGAGGGGTTTAAGTTCATTTTCTACCTTGAGCTTTATGCAGGAATGAAACTTTAAAACCTCTTTTTCTCAGTTTCAACTTAATGTGGATTGATTCCTTTCTGATGAACTCGGTACAAATATACTGCAGTTCTAGTCAAATGAAAAAAAGCCCGCTGATAGAAAGGGATTCTTTGTTAGTTTTTTGAAGAAGGTAAAAAATTCACATTTCCAAACAGGTAAATGGGCGCAATTAGGAGGGGCTGTAAATTACGTGTTCCTGTCGATCGGGTAATAACCTATTTCGGTAGATATTTTTCGCTAAGAAATATGTTCACACACATCTCACGAGGAAATGGGCAGAGATTTAACCGGAAATCGCGCAACCCTTCAGCGAAGGGAGTTTCCCCCCTCCCCTCGGAGCATGTACACACCCCCGGCTGGCTGCCACCAGATGTAATGTTTTGACGCGGTTTATGACTCTTCGAATATCAATTCCGGGTCGGAGCTCAGATATTTCCGAAAAATCAACTGTTTTGTCACATTTGTTTTTACGACCGCGGGGCCTCCGTTCCTTTTACGATCTCCCTTCCGCCCTGCCGCCGCCCTCCTGCCCCAGGACACGTATTTGGAGTAATGTTTAAATGTGGAGTAATGTCGAGTGTCTGGATCCTGTTCGCGAGAATCATCCCCTTCTTTCGAGAGCTTCTCAATGCATCACCTCCCATCTTGTGGATTGTTTAACGTACCGATAATTTTTTACTCGGGGAATGTAAGTGCAACACGAGAGGAAAATGAACGTTGCACTACTGCAATGCTCACGGATTCACGAAAAAAAATGGATTGCTAATTTAACAATTAAATTCACGGAAAAAATTGAATTGCTGATTTAACAATTCAATTCAATTGTTAAAAAAGTGACTGCAATGTTTCAATGTAGATTTTACAACAAAAAAATGCTACTTTAACCACCCTCGTGGTTAAATTAGCTTACAATAGTGGTTAAAGTAGCATTTTTTGTTGTAAAATTAACGTTGAAACGTTGCAGTCACTTTTCTTAAGAAATTGAATTGTTAAATCAGAAATTTAATTTTTTCCTTCTTGTTAAAAATACGTAAAAAATGTACATTTTACAATAATGGAAAGTCCCTTCAACCGCAGAGGTGGTTAAACTAGCAGTTTTTTATTGCAAAATTTATATTGAAACATGTCGGACACTTTTTTCAACTACAAAATCGTGAGTGTTTATTGACTGGACAAGGCAAGACTGAGGAGGAATAAGAGTATATCAGTACCCCAGAGTCAAAAGGTACATAATTTCATTTTAGTCACTCCAAGATATCAGGAGAAATCCGTGCGTCGGTCCCACTGATTCCAATGTAAATCGCAATTTTTGAAATTCCGTATCTCATAACCGGCGGAAGATAGGGCTACCAAATTTTCCACACACACGAAACTGTTTTGGAGATTTCCAAAGCGACTCCAACTTGATTTTTTCAAAAATGTAAGTCAGGCACCTTTTGGCCCTGATGTAATGATCTGCGGTGGGCTGTGCCAGTTGTCCTTTTTCTTGCTTCTGTGGCAGATGGAATCAAAGTCAGGCTGAAGACACATCTTGAGTTACTGATTCTTGCTTGTCTGACACATCGTCAAATTCCATCCGACACATCATCAATTTCACGCGACACATCGTCAAATTCTATCTGACACATCGTCAAATTCCATCTGACTCATCTTCAAATCCCATCTGACCTAGACACAAGAAAGAGGTCGACTGACAAAGCTGTGCACATACAATTCCATCCCCCTCAGTGCTATCTTGTGCGAGTATAGGTTATCATCGGTGCGTTTTGAAATATTATTTTATGACTTCAGTACTTCTTACGAACACAGAAGAAGAGCTTACTCCCTGAATGAACTCTCATGTTTTCAGCTTGCTCGGTTCATTGTAACATTTACGGGGGCATAATTAATGCAATGAAGTTTTATATCAGGAAACAGCTTCATTTCGTTATTCTCTTTTGATATAACGTAACAAGGAGACGCAAAAGCAAAGCGTTAGCGGTAAAAAAACGCGGGGTTTTTCAATCAAAAGATACACCCCGTAAGAGCGTGAAAGAGTGAAATCTCAGATTGATAAAATCCAGTCGCGGGACAATAAATAAACATTAAAGAGCAAACCGCAATCAACCCTTTTCTTATCAAAACAGACAGTTCCCTCCTAAGCCCGAGATAAAAAAGAAAAGTCGAAGTCGACGAAAGCCAATTTTTCACTCGGATTAAATAAAGCAACAGACTCTTTCCAAGTCCCCGCGACAAGCTGGTTAAACAGTAATTTATTAAATTGTTCGGTCTGATCCCGTTAACGCTATAGGTAAAAAAAAGAGGCTCAAAGAGCGGGAAAGATCCCGGCTTTAGGGCGGCGGGAAAAAGTTCGAGGGAGCTTTTGTTACGAAGTTCCGGAGCGAAGATGTGAACAAATATTTTGAGAGGCACGACCCGCAAAGGGACACCCCAGGAATCACTCCGACTCCTTTGATCGCACAGGTCAGCGAGGGATGGAAGTTAAAATCCCTCCGTCCCTTTCCAACTATAGCTTTGGAAGTTCAACCGAGGAAGACAAATCCGTCGCGGCGACACCCTCGCTTGGCTCCCGCTCCCGGCGCGTTTTTTATTATTTATTTCCCTTTTTATCTCGTTTTGATCGTACTTGTTGCGACATGCCGTCACTTGGCCCTAAGATGCTGCAAGCCCCGACCCTTCGGTTAACTTGTCCCTTTGTGAGCGGCTCGAGTCGCGCCCGCGCCACATAATTAAATCTTCCCAACTATTCCGCGCGAGACAAATCTTCCTTCCGAGCGAGCGCCGCGGCTTTGTCTTAATTCTTTTAATTTCTTTTTAAAAGCTCTCCCGGCCGCTTTTCTTCCCGCGTTGCCACGTTCCCTAAATTTGGAATGCCAATTTTAGCTGTGTTATGCTCTAACATGGTTCGCGGCGCCACCTTTGGTTTCTTCCTCTGAAACTAATGGCGTGGGGCCTTCGGCAGCGCTTATAAATTCTACTGTGCTAAACAAGAGCGCCGTAAGTACATCAAGATTTTCCCGCGTTTTTTGGAACTTAACACTTTATATAAAAAAAAAAAAATAAAAAAAAAATGTTTGGCCCATGCACCTTAAATTTTCGTGATAAGTTCTTGGTCGAATTTGAGAGAAAATTCTGTAAAAACATTGTCCCTTAAGCTTTTCTGATATCATACATTGTTTTTAAAAAAAATTAAAAAGGCATTTACGGTCTTTTTGCGTAGCACGTCAGAATCACGTAACGCTCTGAAAGGGGGTAGGAGTCTGTGTTACGCTGCGTTCTGAAGGGGAGAGGGAGGATCAGTGCTAGCCTTACGTAAACCTCTCTACTGAT
This sequence comes from Bemisia tabaci, assembly GCF_001854935.1. NCBI lineage: Eukaryota > Metazoa > Arthropoda > Insecta > Hemiptera > Aleyrodidae > Bemisia > Bemisia tabaci. The sequence goes on along the minus strand of NW_017562455.1, from coordinate 2,277,451 downwards.
AAAAAATACACAAAATTTCCAAAATGTATCAATCTCATTTCTTCGAGGTTACCTTATTTCACACTATCATGGTGCGCGGTGCCGCCCTTGGTCAAAAAATTCAAAAATATATCTAGCCGTATATTTAAAAATTTCCCAGAATTGTTTTGATCTACATGGGAAAGTCCGTCAAGTATCACGTAATTATTAATGGGTATTGCGGCACAAAGCGTTACAAGGGGAGGGGGAGGGTCAAAAATGTCAAAAAATTGCTTTACATAATTTTTAAACGCTCCCTTAAGAGAGATAGAAGAATGTTTCAACAGTCCGTCAAGATTTTTTCTTTTTTGAAGTATGAAGAGAGGAGAAAGCTTTATAGGTTTTAACAGATCCTACGAGTAAGGATTTAAAGACTTCTGTAAAACCATAGACAGACACAAGGAGGCGTAGGGAGCGTACGCCCCCTCCCTCCAGCGTTCGTCCGAAAAAATGAAGGGAAAAAAGGGAATAAAGAAAGAAGGAAGAGGCAAAGAAAACAAATGGAAGGATGCTTATACTTGGTAATTTTTTATTCATTACAAAATTGACTCAACAACATATTATATACTTCAAAATTTCTATATTTTTCTGGAGGGAGCCCCCCGGACCCGTTTTAAGTGTCTGAATCCGCCTATGTGTGAAACATTAGACACAATAATTTTGCGTTAAATTAGAAAATAAGATCAGTACTAGCAAGACTAGTACCTCGTAAATTTGAGTTAAGGAGCCAAATATACCTCGGAGGTTGTCTTTGAAAATGTCCGATGCAAATATCGATTTAGTCGCCAAACAGTTTATTCGGAGGATTTGGCAACAACCTCTGTTGTTTGACTGACTTGCAAGTTGCACACGCTTGTGGCTCTTGCAGCTTTGAAGCTATGCCCGAGCTTGTTTCGACAGTGTTCCTACCCCTCGGCTGCTGTCCCCAGCTTGCGCTTCCCTTCAAGACGTTCATCATCGGCCCAAAACTCGCCCTTCAACAATCAGCAAAGCATGTTGAGTCGGAATGAAGTTCACAGCTTTTGAAAAGCATTATGTGCATACAGCTGAATCTCCTCCTCTCGTGGGTCGATAATTTGAAATTACTCATTCTCTCATTCCCTGCATTCGAAGGTTCTATAGCTGTCGACGTGGTTGAGACCATGTGCAATCGATGGCGTGCTATGGAGGAACGCCGTATTAAAATTCGAGAGTTGCCTAATTTCCTTGGATAAAATGTTTATTTTTGTAGAAAATTATGATTATTTTTCCTTGCAATTTTCAGAATTTTTAGATCAAATTACAAACAAAACTATCTAATAATTTGACAGGAAAATATTCAAATTTCCAGAAAATTAGTAATTTGCCAGAGGAAATTTGGTAACGCCTGAAGGTGTTTTTCCTTAGCACAGAGGTATACGCGTAGCTTGCCTTGTTTCTTTGCTTAAGCGGTAGTGAACATCGTCGCTCCTCCGTCGTAAGGGTTTATCTCAATTTTCACGTGAGCCATATTTTACGTATAAATCAATGCTATCTGCGGCTCATATGGATATCGAGATACGCCCTTACGCCAGAGGAGCGACGATATCGAGGCGAAAGAACGTGCCGGAGGAGGATGGGTGCATAAGACGTGTTTACTCGTGTTGGGCACATTTTTTGTGAAAGCCTTGTCAACACTAGCAAAAGTTCACAGAACTTTGCGCAATAGTTAAATTCCGTAAACCCATCTCTGTGTGGACAAGGCCTTTCATTAATAAGAAAAGAACGAAAAAATTATGAAAGAATAAATATGAATGTTGTTTAATGATGTTAATTTCCGCCACCTCGCCAACCGCACTGTATTTGGCGCAATGCGTGAAGTATCCCTACAGTCTTGTAGGCGCTATGCGTTTCACGCCAACCGCTGCTGACCGCACTATTTTTGACGCAATGCGTGAAGCATTCATGCAGTCTTGTAGGCACTATGCGAGTTTCACGTCAACCGCCTCTGACCGCACTACATTTGACGCAATGCGTGAAGTATTCGTGGAGTCTTGTAGGCGCTATTATGTGCGCACCGAGGGCTTCTCCTTTTCATCTCAAGTCCTCGCCGTCATTGCTCTCTGCGCCGCGCCGCTTCAGGCCAAATTACGTGTTTGGTTTCTCTCTCAATTAAACTAACTCTTGCATCACCGAAAGACGAACAAATTATAAATTACTATACTATAACTCTCAGGAAATGAGAGATTTTTTCGCCTATTCTCGTTCCATTTTTTCAAATGTAGCTATCAAGAAAAAAGTCTGATTGAGAAAAAAATTACAACATTCGCCACCCCCTAAATTTGCCACCGAGGACCGCGGCCCATGTGGCCACCCCCTCAATTCGGCCCTGCAGAACAGATTACTACATCATAGCAGCATGGTGATCATATTTAACTGAACACTCGGGGCATTAATTTGGTTGCTGCTTCTATTTAGCTGATGTCACACAACGAAGCAGTGCTATCAATGCACTAAAAAGAATAGTTACGGGCTGTATAGACATACCGGCCGTTCCGGGCTCGGAGGCCGAAAGCTCCGGGTAGTTTGGTGCGGTGGCGTTTGCGGACGTGGCGTTTGCGGATTCTAAGAATCGGGTGGCGTTTGCGGATTCTCATATTTTGACGGTGGCGATTGCGGACAGGCGGAACAGGGCCGGTGGACTTTGCGGACCAGAGAATTTCGGCGGTGGCGATTGCGGACGGAGGGGTAGGCATCTACATATGCTGCCCCCCCCCACCCCTGCGCTGTATATTAAAGAGAAAAATTATCGGAGAGGCTCTGGATTCCTTTTCGTAGATGTAGAATGAAAAAATATTAGTATTAAACATTAGTATTACATCAGTATAAAAACATATGAGCAGTGAACATACAGTAAATTTTTAAAATAGGCATGTCAGAAATCAATAAACTGAAAAATCGTCAGTTTCAGTCCATGTTTAGGATGAAAAACATGCTGTAAATTCTAGTCCAAAATTTCTTAAATTCAAAATATTACATACAAAAAATGAAAACACTTATTTTAATTTTTTGACTTTAAGGAATTTTGGACTAGAATTTACAACATGTTTCATTCTAGTCCAAAATTCCTTAAAGTCAAAAAATTAAAATAAGTGTTTTCATTTTTTGTATGTAATATTTTGAATTTAAGAAATTTTGGACTAGAATTTACAGCATGTTTTTCATCCTAAACATGGACTGAAACTGACGATTTTTCAGTTTATTGATTTCTGACATGCCTATTTTAAAAATTTACTGTATGTTCACTGCTCATATGTTTTTATACTGATATAATACTAATGTTTAATACTAATATTTTTTCATTCTACATCTACGAAAAGGAATCCAGAGCCTCTCCGATAATTTTTCTCTTTAATATACAGCGCAGGGGTGGGGGGGGGGCAGCATATGTAGGTGCCTACCCCTCCGTCCGCAATCGCCACCGCCGAAATTCTCTGGTCCGCAAAGTCCACCGGCCCTGTTCCGCCTGTCCGCAACCGCCACCGTCAAAATATGAGAATCCGCAAACGCCACCCGATTCTTAGAATCCGCAAACGCCACGTCCGCAAACGCCACCGCACCGGTAGTTTAGCCGTAGTTTTGATTGATCCGACTGCTACGGCCAGAGATTCGGCCTCTGAGCCTGGAACGCGGACTGCAAGTCTATATAGCCCATAATTACGGCTTCCACGGCCAAGGTTTTTCTTCTTTTAGTGGTCAAGTGATGTGATTGGCTTATTCCATGACTCGGACCAATCACAGCATTTGACCTTGATATATTGATATCTTGGTTTGATCGTGCGACAAGGGCTTTTATTTCCTCGGTGAATCATGTGCAAAGGAGGTAGGATGCGTCCACGTTACACTCGCGTGTGGACACCGTTACAGGTGATAAAAAGCTCCGCCGCATTTCCGGCATCCGGGAGGCGGCCAAACAATCCCCGAGGCCATCAATCAAACGCCCGCCCCGAGAGGCGGAGACGGAAAGCTACTAAATCCCGGAAATTCTCGCGGAAACAGTCTTCAGGACGCCGCGCGCCGGGAGGAGGGGGCGAGGAGCACTCCCCACTCCCCCGGACCCCGCGCGAAACGGACCGTCAAGAAACAAAAGACCGGCGGAGAAAAGTCCGGATGCGATAGCGAGAGGCGCTGGAAAAAGCACATCGTCGGCGGTGGTGGCGGCGAGCGAGGTAGGGGGGGAGGGGATAAGAAATCACATCACGTCTGAGAAGACGCGGAAAACTCGCCACCAGAAGAGTGGAGGTTATTACACGGTGGGAGGGGGGACCGGGGAGTGGGGGAGGGGACGTTAGAGGACACGTACTTTTCCGCACACGACTCGAGAGGGGGTTGGGGGTTGGAGGTGGAGGGCGAAAGCGCCCGGTCCAAAGTTGGGATCGTTCCGATTCATTTCGTGCGCGGTGTCAAGTTGCCCGCTCCCGTGCGGGTGGTTCGCGGTTCATTGGTCGCCACCGCACCCATCAGCGATCGATTGTTGAATCGATATCGAATGACCGTCATCGATTAATAGCATTGCTAAGATAGGGATTTATCAATCGGGATGACCGGTATCGAATGATCGATGAATAGAATTGCTAAGATAGGGGTTTATCGATTGTTGAATCGATATCAAATGACCTTGATCGAATATTAGCATTGCTAAGATAGGGATTTATCGATCGGGAATATTCGATATCGATTCAACGATCGACCCGCTGGCGAAAGTGCGGGAGCTGATTGCGCCGGGGTTGGGAGATATTGAATTATAGGTCGGACGTCAATCTGGAGTCGCATTCACCGAGGATCCGTGAATGTGTGAGGGTTCAGTTGCTGCTTGTGTGTGTTGGAATGCTGAAAAGTTCTGCCAAGTCGGAGATGTAGGATTGTAGGGGTATATCTGCTGTTTGCTGATTTGGATCATTCCGACCCACAAAACTTAGATAAACCTTCAAACAATGCACTAATGGAACGAAATCAATAAATTCACTTTTGAGCCTTTTCAAGAGCTTTGAGATCCGATCGCCTTCTGTGTCTCGAGAATATTGAAGTGAGGAGAAGTGGTGATTTGCGTTCATTTTAAAGCGTGGCCTAAGCAACTGTGGCCTTTAACATCTTTTTTACTGAGGTTACAGGGTTTGTTACAAAGAAAGAACAAAGTAGGATGGTAATAGTAAAATACATAAACGTATGATTTAAAGCATTAATTGGTAGGATAATGGTGAGATTTTTACCGAGTATGTGAGAAATAACGCACATTGTCACATTTATGTGAGGACGAATTTGGAAACGGATACTGGTGGCAGCAATATTGGATCTAAAATATTCGAAGTGGTTGGTTTAGAAAAACGTGGTCCATCTCAGGAGATAAAAAATTTCATATAAGATGCACCGTCACAAAATGATGGCACGGAATAGTAGCAAAAGCATCGTTGAACTAAATTATTATGATAATAATATATAAAATATATAAAAAAATTAAGGTAAACAAATTTTGAGTTTTTTTTTTAAAAAAAAATGTTATATCTTTTTAAATCTTTAGGATTCTTTATTACCATATATGTAGTAACAACTTGGAACCAGGACGAACAGCGAACCGTTGCAAAGACTTGCCGTTACATTTCTAAAAAATTAGAATGGATAATGCACCTACTTTACTTTTACGGCAATTGACATTGTATTATTATGTCACGTTTCAGATAATTTATTCCAATAATTTTGATTTTTCTCCTTTGAGTAAATTGTGGGTGAGGCAGCAATAGAACTCCTATGCAAGCATTTAACGTGTTCCACATAATTTAAAAATCATGCGGAACAAATTATTCTCTCTGGGTAAACACCCACAAAATTTATTCAAAAAACCAATTCAATGTATCATGAAAGTATTCTCATATTCTTACACGGAAAGAAAACTGATTGCTGATTTAACGATTAAATTGTTTAAAATATGTCCAAAATGTTCCAAATGTACATTTTACAATAAAGAAAAGCCAATTCAACCACGGGTTAGGTTAAATTATTATTATTTTTTTTATACATTTTAAAATCAACATTGAAACATGCCGTACACTTTTTTTAACTACAAAATTGGTAAATCAGCAATATCATTTTTTTTTTCGTGCACAATGTGCGATTTTTCTAACTTTTGAAAAAAATGTTTAGATTGGGTGTGATAAGACGCACTCAAAGAGGAAATGACAATCTGAGCGCGGGCTCATTCTGAGCAAAGCCTGATTACGCGGAAAACAAACATATTAGGAGCAGCACAACGTGGAGTTCATTTGGTCTTGTCGACGGATCAATCACGGTCCTGAAGGGGGTGGGGCCCAGCCCGGGAGAGTGGAAGTGGAAATTGAATATTTTATTAATTAAGGGATGGAGGGGAGAAAAAAGAAGGGGGTCGACACGGCGGGCGGAGAAAGGACTCGACAAAAGCTGGACTCGAGATTGATCAGGAATTCCGAGAAGCACTTTTGAGATAAAGTTTATTAAACCTCGGTCTTAGTCCGAGTGGTCGGCCTTATTGCCGTCTTAATTACTGGTTTAGTCATCGCCACCTTCGGAGGGGTTGGACCTCGAAAGTGGGATGAAAGTGCGACGTGATGAGTGACCTCCACTCTCGGGTGATTTTCGACGGCTCCCTGCCCTTGCTCCAGCTCCCGAGTCGGGATTTAAGGCCATATTCAAAGCCCCTTCTTGAACCTTCTCAATCTCTAGCCCGAAGAGAAATCCGCACCGCATTGATGACTGAATTACGTGCACTGAAAAAGTTCGGTCGTGTGTACCAAAGTTCGATGCTCCGTATCATCCCAACTATTTCGGTTCGTCAAACTGAATTGTTGATTTGTCAAACTGAATTTCCGATTTGTCAAACCGAACTTGCGCGGTAAAGTGAACTGACGAACTAAGTTTGGTCAAACGCCGAACATTTGATTACACGAATCGAAAGTTCAGTGTGACAAACCGAATATTTCAGATGATAAGGAGCACTGAACTAAAGTTCACATGACCGAATTTTCTTTTTCAGTGTGGAGAATAGTCCACCACTAATGATGTTACTAAGATACCTAGGTGTCTCTACAACAACGCATTGATGGGGCTGTTGCACAAATGTCTTCACTTTTGCGTACAAAATGTGGATGTCTTAATTTCTCCTTTCTTCATTTAATCAAAAATTGGCTTAGAAGAAGATTGAAAGTAAAGTGGCCAAGAATTCAATCCCGTTTCAAACGCAAAAATATCATGACGAAAAATGTCGTGACCTATGGGCTCCTATGTCCATGTTATAGATAATTTTCATGGTCTATTTTCCCAGGGTTTTACGATAACATTTCAGAACTCCTAGAGCACAAGTTATTGTGATCATACGATTTTTGAATCTCTGAGAGTGTATATAACAGAAAAAGTGAATGTAGCCTACTCCGCAATGATGGTACGCTAAAAAAATCACACAAAACTTAATAGTTTTTTTTTTTAACAAGTTAATATTAAAACCCCCTCCTTGAGTGTAAAGCCCTTATTTCTTGAGAGTCAAAATAGGGCCAAAAGTCTAAATTTTAACAGCCCATAACCGTAACTGCCACCATAAGGGGTCGTTAGTCTGGACAGCAGTGACTTGATTCAGTAGCCAGAAAGGACTGGATGGGGGTAAAATATTCAAAGTTGTGATGTACTGGTTCAGGTTTGAGGTTAGGTTTTACGAGGTGGGGAGACGCCACGCTCTCAAGGTTTGACCACTTTAATTGGCCCCCAGTGAGTCCCGTGCTAGGGCGCCTCGACTAATGGACGCTGCCCACTTGAAACATTCAGGAAACTTAGAGTTGCTACCCGTTCTGGAGAGTGTTGCTAAATCGAACATCAAGGTCTGCCGGGGTTCCCTAAGTCGCAATAAATGAAACGAAATGTGATCTGCTATGATAGTGAAAAGAGCCATGCAAATTTCAAAAATTTCCCTAAAATTTCCAAAATTAAAAAAATAGATAAATAAATAAATTTACTGAATTTTTTTCGCATTTTTTCTTTTTTCAAATTTTTCCCTGCAATTTCTAAAATCGAATATCCTTCAAAATTCGTCAGATCTAATTTAAATGAAATCGCTGATGATGCCAAAATAGCAAAGCCCTCTCTGTATGAGAGCGAGACAATGCGAATACCACGAGTGTGCAAAAATTCACGTTTTTTCAGACAAAACAGTCGTAATGAACATCATTCCACCAGAGAGCAAGTGAGAACGGCAGTTTTAAGTAAAATGACGTCATTTTCGCCCAATTTGTAACATTAAAATTTGTTTGTTTTGCGCTCGAAACGCAACGACAAAAGCACGCAGAGGACAGCACTTACGGCTGTCTTGCCTATAGCATTAGCTTAAAATGAAAAGGAAAAAGGAAATTATATGGTGGAAATAAAATTCCTGTGTTCCCTGTGTTTTTATTCATAGGTTGTCCTGAAAGAAAGTAGTCGGAAGCTGCCATATTAAAGGTTATTTTAGATCAAGACATGCATGATATTCATCGTCCTTAAAAGGCTAAATCTGAAGGCTGATGAAGCTATCCATCGATATCAAAATCATCTACTTTATTCAAAAACTGATAAAAGTATGAAAAATTTTTTGAGGGGTAAAATATGCTGCCACCTACGAGTTTTTGACAGGGATAGCATTATTTTTTACCCAGTCCTTCAGCTTAAATGTTCTTTTTGCCATTGTCTAAATTCAATCTGTGGCTACGAGTCTAACGTAGTTTAATTTCTGCTTGATGCAATTTTGCATTTTGGCGAAATGCTTCTTCAAGATCGCTCCGAAAATAAAAATTGAAAAATGGCATGCAAACAACGAGATTTTATCCGTAGTACCATTAAAATGCACTATTTTCCTCGGAAGACATTCGGGAAAGTGTTCATTAAGAAAACCACGAAAAAAATAAAAAAAAAAAATTATTTTTTAATATTTTTTTTGCGTGCAAACAACGAGATTTTATCCGTGGTGCTACTAGATTTTACTATTTCCTTTGTAAATTATTTGGCGAAGCGCTCCATTGGAAATTCATGAGGGAAAAATCCTACTGCAAACTAAAAACTACTCACATATTTTACATCTCAAGGCATCTCAGTATTTTTCAAGGAAAGAGCTCATCGTCACCTTCCAGCCAAAGTATCACAAGCGGTATGCGACGTTTCAAAATCCCCCCCCCCTTCATATTTTTTTACAGAGAAATTGTTGATTGAACCTATTTGAAAATTTCACTGAATTTTTTCGGCAACACCAAACAAATTAAATTAAATTTTCGGACAGCTTCGTTGAACAATATCTATGTAAAAATCAAAATAGCGGCGGAAATTTTGAAACGTCGCGTGGCACTTGTCGCATATGGCGCTTGTCGCATATGGCGCTTGTCGCATATGGCGCTTGTCGCATATGGCGCTTGTCGCATATGGCGCTTGTCGCATGGCGCTGATACTTTGGCTAGAAGGTGACGTTATCATATCTCGTGTGCGCTGGGAGAGATTTCCCGTCAACTTGATTCTCTCCGAGTGGGGAAACGCGACCGCAGACCGGAAAAATACGTGTTTATAAATGCGACAGTCATCATTTGATCCCCCGAGCGAGGCCGGGTCTTCCACCCCATCGTTAGGTCGTGAGAGATTGGTCCGAAAATCGCGAGATTACCCAACAAACGACGATAATGCGCCCCTGCATCCGGGACCAAGGGAAGGGCTCAATATTTCAAACTTGCCCGTATCCATTTTTCGCGGCTATTGTGAAGGATGTAAAAGTGTATTTTCTCTAGAGGCTTCCGTAATTGAATAAGAATATCTACTTTGCCGCGCCGCGCAACTACACGGGGCTAACTTCGGACGGGGCGGGGGTCCCCAGGGAGAATCGCCACGCGCTCTGTCAAGATAGGGGTGACAATTTTTAAGGGCAGTCCGTAGGTTACGCGCCCCAGACCCCTCACGGTCCAAACATGCCGTACTAAAGCTGATGTTTTGATTATTTAATCGCTCATAATACTTTAGATAAGACGAGCGCAGCTCCTTCTCCTTCCAAACTATCTCGAAAGAGCGAAAGAGTGCTGGAATGCACAAAACGTCTCTACACTGCTGAGAAGAGCGAAATTGTTACGTGGAAATAAGTGATGAACATCGTACTTGAAAGGGCTTAAAATGAGGTACAAATACAGTGTTAGGGACGTTTAAGTATTACTTGAGCTAATGAAAACAGTGGCGTGGTGTGCTTTACGATACATCGATTGATCTGCCATTTGAACCTGTGAAAAAGGATCGATTATCAGGGTGTTCGCAACGTTCAGCTTCAACGGATTACGTAAAAATTGTTTATATCCAAAAGAAGTTATGAGGCACGCGATGCTAAATGTAATAAAGAAAAGGTAAATCAAAATGAATCATGCACATAGTTTATTTTGATGTAATCTCATATTATGCACAATTCCAACTTTTAGCATAAATACGTACACTACAACCAAAAGATCTTTTGGGTCAAAAATTCATTTTACTTGTGAGCAGACCACAATGTGAGGTACAGATCGATACTTTAAAACACTTGGAAACGATATGATTGGTTTGGTTTCACCGGAGCTATTAAATAATGATTAGACAGTTTGATCCTTGCTTAACAGATTGATATTTTAGTTAATGCTACTCTTCAACCCCTCTATAATAATACATACGTATGTGTATTTTGCCTGCATACATTTCAGTGTACGTTTTTTGTATTCCTCCACTCTTCATTGGGTATTAATTACACTATTTATTAGTGGTCGTGGCAACTGTGCTCATGTTATCCTTTTGGTCCTTGGTCACGCATTTATGATAATAAACAAGTGGGTAGACATAGACTAGCATGTCACGAAGGGTGAAGATTTCACCCTCTCATAACAGTCAACCCTTCACACTGATGTCGCTGCAGCATCCCTTAATTGCCCTCACGTATACTTCTCATGTAATTCAATCGTCTCTTATTCAATTAATGTGGTCTTAACTCTTCTCCTACCACAAGGGCAAACATTTCAACAATACACTCGCTTACGTGATAAACTTTCTCCCATCATTGCCATTTTTCAGTCGTTCCAAGGGCTACATGGTTGAGGAAAAGTTCAATAAAACTCGAAGCCACCAATCCTCAGTTACTCTATATAGGACCCGCCTATAGGAGGACCCGCCACCGGCCAATTTCCTTGATTTTTGTTGCAGACGAAAGCTCTTGATGTCCAGATGACACCAAACATCTGTACTTTCAATATCCGCTTTTGAAACTTTTCCGCGCACTCGCGAAGCAAGCTGAAGCAGCTAGTCCCTTATAAAAACTAGGGCTGCAGGGTAGAGAGGCTGAAATCAATGGGGATTCAAGAGATTCAAAGCTAAAACTTGATTGGTAACGATTTGATGATAATACCAGAAAATGCTCCCATACCATTCATCAAAATCGGCCAAAAAACAGTGAAGTAAGACAACACAATTTCCATGAAGGTAAGGAATATTTGAGGTCTCATACCAACATGGATTTTGAAATCATCTTGACAAAACAAAGAGAGAGGGGCCACCAGAGAAACATGAAGCGGAATTGAGCAATGACAAATTTCCTCCAAACAGGGCTGATTATATGAATTATATGATATCCCATCGTAATTGGGTATCTATGCGATATTTAGGAGCTCTCATCATACGAGCGTAAAGATGTATTGCAAGAAAAAAAAAAAAAAAAAAAAAAAAAAAAAAAAAAAAAAACACGCGGAAGTAATAGATACGTCGTGCCGTAGTGTTACCATTAGTCCGCAGTTGTGCAGAACGAGTAAATCATAAAGTGCTGAAAACTTTACGAGGTCAACAATTCCGGGTTAAGTCCCATTCTCCGCACACCAAATGCCAAAGCAGGTCTGGGAACTCCGACCTATCGAAGTTCATCGCATCGATCGTCGATTTTTCACCCGCGATATCGAGCAAATACCGCTCTCGGCGTCTCCAGCCAACTCGTCACCCTCTGACGAAAGGACGTATGTCAATTTCGACGTGAGCCCTGTTTTACATATAATGCCATGCTTTCTGGGGCTCATGCGAAAATCGAGATACGCTCTTACGCCAGGGGAGCGACGGACTGGAGTGGACACGGGGGCTGCCCAGCGGTCCCAGTCACGATCCAGGACTTGAAGGAGATAAAAACGGGCCAATACCTGAGAGGGTCGTTTTCGACGTCGAATAAATATATTTAGCGCCCCCTCCCCCCGGTGCAAGCTCGCCAAGGCTGAGGGCAAGGGGCCCTTTGTTTGACGACAAACCATTCCCATCCCCGCTCGCTCCGCGGATATTTGGCTGTAAATTATTCTGATAAGTGTACCACTTGTAACTCGTTCACGTTCCGGTATGTGCGTTCGAGGGTGGTTAGAGGCTGCGAGGGTGATCTATCGGGTCTGCCGTGCTTCACGTGTATGATTTTTCACCTTCCTCGCCCTCTGCCCACCTAAACCGATGCAGCGTTTTTCAGTGCACTACGGTCACATTTGACCTGAATTGTCCGTGATGTTGATGTCTGTCCATGCGGAAAAGTACGGAAATGTTCGCAAAACTTTTATTGAATTGACCCGTGCAAAAAATAACCCGACGAATCTTAAAACTCCACTTTAAAGAGAGGAAAAAATTGCAAGAAAAACGGGAGGCACGGTGTACCAAATGTAAGAATTATCTTTATATTCATCATTTACCTAATTTGATTTGTTCACCCATTTATTATGCCCCCCCCCCCCCCTTTAGGACGCATCCAAGCACCATTATTTCCAAAAGAACCGAGCCAGTGCTGTGGTTTACACGAGCTTCAGACGTAGGTCTGCAAATCCATCCTAAAAAAGAATCAGACGAGAACCTGAGAAAAGAAGAAAGAACGAGTATCAACACAGTCGAAGACAGGAAAGACGTATTCGGGCCTCTCTTTTAACTTTTCTCTCGAATCTGAGCGACACCTCATTGACAGCATATAGCAGAGCGTTGAGAGCTCACGCTTCGTCATCGCGCCTTCACTTTTTCAGATGCAGCACGGACGTCCATCAAGTACGAATATTTGTATCTCTGCGCCGTCGTAAACGCGCATCCTTTCTCTAGCTTTATTTCCAAATTGTTTATGTTTCCGTCTGTCTTATTCGTAATGGTGCTTCAAACTAGTGGCATAGAGTAGAGCATAGCGAGCTCACGACTCACGCCATCGCGTCTTACAATAATTTTGATAAGCAATGTGGATGTCCATCTTGTGCGAATAATTGTATCGCGCTCACACTTTAGATGCCTCTTATTTTTGAATCTCGAGATAAATTAAGGTTAAGTTTGCCCAAGATATGCCATGGTAAGTCCAAATCAATAGTTATTTTGAAGAGGAAGAAATATGTTTAAAGGTCTCTCAAGAGGTCTATGAAGGGTGCGTATGTCTAAAAATCGAACCGACCATCATTTCTAAGGGAGTTACATATCGCAAATGAAGGATGAGGATGATAAAGCGTCTGTGTGTCAGCAAAAAGGTGAAAATTTCACAGGAAAGTGTTTACGCTTCAGAAAGTAGTTCTTGGACCTCTGTTCACCACTATCATGCGTTAAAACTTTCTTTAATCCTAACTCTCTCTTCCTCCGTATTCATTTAGGAAATTTTCGGCATTTATTCTCGGTCGTGATTTTTTTTCTCTTGCAGCCAGCTACACGATTTTCTATCGCCTTCTATAGCTGGCTATAAGAATTCCGATGGTATTTTGAAACGCAGCTCTTATTGCAAATTTTTACCAGGGATTACTACTTGGGCGCGGAAAAAATAAACGCCTTGAACTAGAACAATGCTATTCCTCGCAGGAAAGTCACTGATTTATGCGGTGATAAATGAGTAACGAGCCCGTAGCATAGACCGGGGCGAGGNGGGGGGGGGGGGGGGGGCACAGATGAGCGAACTGTGATGAGACACGAGAGAGGCAGTGTCCGAGTGCGTGACAGGGTGGCAATCCTGAAGGATTAGACATTTTTCGTGATGCGGGCCGCTATCGTGACACTCTCCATTTATATTTCGCCTCGTCGACGGGAGTTTTCCCGTGGACGTGACCTTCCTCCCCCCCCTCCCCTCCCCCTTCGGCCCTATTTACGGGACGCGTAAGTGCACCCTATTAAGATGGCAGGACTGAAATATCGCCGCGGCTCCGAGCACATGCTCTCTTCCCGCTCCCGGCGATTTTGGAAAGCTCCTCAATCAATGAGTCTGAATTTCGGGTTCTTCCCGCTCGGTCTCTTCAACTTGAGAAGAGTGAATTGAATTTTCAAAAATAGCGATTTTGCCGCCTATTTGCGAAATTCAACGAGGTATGTTACACGAGCCGAGCAACCGGTGGATAGTCATACGGGGCAGCAATGCTTTAACTCAGAACTCAGGCAGCTCTGATATTAAGGGCAGCGGCATCTGACGAGAGTGGCCCTATTCATAGGTGGATCCAGCAAATTGGCAACACTGCTTTTCTCTATTTAAACCTATGGAAATGTATCGATTTTTGGAGGGGCCACGTGCCCCGACAAGATTCGATTATTTAACACGGGTTTAAATGGAGGGAATCCGTCGTTGCCAAATTGCTGGATCCGCCCCTGGCCCTATTGATATGTATCAGTATTCCGGAACTTGAGATGCTTTAAGGATAAGCACCATTCGTTAAAGCACACCTTGTGATTGGCTAGGGAAGAGATTCACGTTAAAACCCAAGAAATACGATTCTATGACGTTCAAAACTACTTCATTCGGAATGGTCAGAAAACTTGAATCGGCCATGCGCACGTGACCCAATCATGCCCCCCTTTACATGCCCATACCGGTCAAATTTTTTCGTGAAAATGTCATGTACTATGCTATTCTCGACGCCCATAGTTCACAGGAACCATCACACAAAATTCATCCTCCAAGCCCAGAATTTACCTCTGACGACACAAATATATAGTCCTCCGAGAACTCCGAGTATTTTGCTAGGGTTAGCATTGGACACATGTAGAAACAAAGTTGAGTTTTTATTATTCTCTGCTGATTTACGTACATGCTGTATCCACCTTAGCACGATCCTGTGACACGCAACTCACCCGAAGAACGGAGGAATTCAACGGAATGAAATGTATAGAGCAGATTTGGCTCGGTATTGTGAGGATGGAGGCAGAAGCTTCACTCAATCGGTTCATTATCGGAATAGATCCCCGGTTGGCACTTGTGAAGTAACATTGCCCATGTGCTCGAACAATTTGGCACCGGACCGGAGTCAACTTAAAAACCAGATATCGGCCATCACCCAACCTCCAAATTGCCGGCATCGGGCGCGTCCAACATCTTAATCGCTCCCCCTCCCCCGGGGGCCGCGCTGCGGCGGGGCGCAGAGCTTTCCCCCGCGCTCCACGAAAACAGACACCTCCGCTCTAAAAATACTAAAATGGCACCTTCCGACTTTCAATCCGAGGCTGCTAAGGGTGAGCTCGAAATCTTTGTTGTAATACACTGCTTTGCGTGTGACAACACTCTTGCCGAGTCTCAGTGAGCCTGGGGAAAGTTATGATTTTTAAGAATTTACGTTTAATCATAAACTCTCCACATCAAAATGTCAATTATATCCATATGAAACCTTCTCGAGGAAAGCGCTGTTGTAGACGGTTATGTAAACAGCTCTCAGGCAGAGGTGATTTTGCAGGTTGGCAACACAGTTTTCCCTCCATTTCAGTCCATTAAAAATATCGATTTAAGGTAAGGCAAGCTCCATTACCAGGAATCGATTATTTTACATGCATGCATTTGAATGGAGGAAAAACAGTGTCGCCAACTTTCAAGAATTGCCACTGCCCTCAAGCTTGCTTACATGCGTGTAGGATTTAGTCTGGGTCTGGCCTAGAGCATTTACTTCACTTACCTATACCTAAGTGCATCGAAACGAATCGATACACCTTTGTCGATAAGCTATTGGAACAGATTGGTCCAAAATACTAACAGACTAGCCAGTAGCCAGTGCGCCTTGTATGTAAACTGTAAATGGACTGCATTGTGCAATTTGGAACTATAAATTTTGGCTCTTCTGGAAAAGCACTTATGTGCATAGGGACACTAATGGCACATACTTTGTTTTTAAACCGGGCTAGGATTTATAGTTCCAAATTACAAAATGTGGTCCAAATGGACTGCATTTGACTCATGTGAAAACTCATCTGAAAAAACACTTATAACTAATGGCACATACGTTGTTTTTAAACCGGGCCGAAATTTATAGTTCTTAATTGCAAAATGTAGTCCAAATGTAGTTCTACGTTGTATTTTCAGTGAAATGTAGTTTCTAGAGTGCAGTTCTCCCATTCCATTACCGTCAAATATTCCGGGATTCGGATTTTTTCTCCGATTTATCCTATTTCATGACCGTCAAAAGTTCCGGGATTCTTTTTAGATATTTTAAAAAGTTCCGGAAAATGCAAAAGACTCGGAACTTTTTGGGAATTTTAAAAGTTCCGGAAAAAACTCAGGAAATTTCAAAAGTTCCGAAATTTGTAACTAGTTCCGGGAAATGGGAGCCCTGCCGGAGGGCAATTTGGATCCGGGATATATCAACTGGTGCAGGGAATTATCAAGCCGCTCCGGTTAAAACATCGTCGATTAGAGTGGAAAAAAACGAGGCGCGGTCCCTCCTCCGGAAGAAATCTCCCCGCAACAACTCGAGCCTCGACACATTTTTAAGAGGGGTTTCACAAGTTATGTGGACATTACCAACATCCCCGCGTCCGAAACGCGATTTGTCCCTCACTTTTTAGTCGTTACTACCCCCGGAATGGACGCCTGGCCGGGTTTAAATTATGTATCAAAGTAATTCGTGCAGTTTTTTCGGTGGTTCTGTGGCCTGCACAGCATCATACTTACCGTGAATTTCAATAGCCTTATTTCGAGTTCTCGACTCTGTCCAAGTATGCTGCTTTAACTTTTAACGGCTAGACCTCCGAGGACGATAACACTCAGGACTAAGAGGTCGTAAAATAAATATAAAGTTACCTTTTAAAGTTACAGGCTCTTTTGCTCCTATTTGTTATGACTCCGTAAGTTTTTCTTCTCTTTTCTTTAAGGTTTTATTCCATCGTGGACATGCACTAATATCTCGGACAATCGACTGAGTTTGTCGAAAAACTCCTTAGTCTATAGTAAAAACATTAAAATGTATGACGAGACAACGAATTTATAAATTCGTATTTTTATCCTTCAAACTACTTCATACACTGCTATACTAAACTGATATACATATACTGCAACAAAATCGGAGAGTCATAAAAGCTACTACATACACTGCTAAAATCGGAGAGTTGACAGAGTAAACATTTTGAGTGTTATTTTTGCAAATTTCCCCAAAAAACACAGGGAAAAAATGAAATGTTCCAGAGAAAAAAAGCATTCAAGATTTGTAACGACACATCTATGATAAATCCTGATGGTAAAAATTAACCCATCCGTTAATTTTCTTTTACATACTTTCAAATATAGGTAGGTTCCTGGATCATCATTTTACAGTTTTCTAGCTTATTGAATTTCGGATCATTAAATTATTTTGTTATTTCAATCACGTCGACGAAGTTGAAATTCCATACACATCATATTGTGCGTTGATCTGTCAATTTCTGAGACTTTTACGCGTTTTCAATGAGACACACAGAGCTCAAATAATATCTCCACATTTTATGGTGTCCACTGAGCTAGCATTTTAGTTATTGAAGCAGCTCCCGGAATGAAAACTGAAATGTCATGCCCCTCCTAAAAAATGCAGATGGTGGAGGAGAGTCATTAGGGTTTAGATCAAGGGGTCCTCAGAGCGGAACAAAGAGGCACGCACCCAGGTTTATGAAAGGAAAAACTAGGAAAACTCGGAATATCCGTTGATGCCAAACGTAATTCAATATTTGTCATTCACCATACGGAGTGACAGATGCATGATTTCATCCGCGAGGAATATCGGTAAACAATTTAACCATAAGAATATCATAATTTGACAGTCACAGTTAAAGATCAAATTTTTGAACCATCAAGCAGAGCGCATTATAGTCTCACAAGGCCCAGTTCTGTCACCTCTTGTCAAAGTTCATCTCAGGGTAAACTCTGATAGGTCCAAGAGTATCTTTTAAGTTTCAATCGGCGATCACGATTTATAGTTTCAAAATGTCCCAAAAAATAAAAGTTTGGTTACGTGTACCAAAGTTTTACCCAAACGGAACGTAGTACTTCGGTTCGCATAACGAAAAAATCGATCGGACTCATTTCTCGCATTAAGTCCAATAATTTTGAACTTCAAAGTTATTGAATGTGTTGTCAAAGTTACTGAATATCTAATGTGTTGAAGTAGATCATCAAACAATAGGTAAAACTTAAAAATGAAAAAAAATTACCTGCATTACATATTGCATTTATTTAGAATCCGACATCCTAGTTGATATTTAGGGGTAAAAGATCTGTATCTGCGCCAGTAAAGGTACCTATTACACAGAGAAAAAGTGAAGTTGAGTAGACATTCTGGATGTAAAAAAAGTGTGGGAGAACTCACAAAACGCTGAATTAACTGCTACAAGAGTTACTTCAGCAATGTCAAGATGTAAAACTAACTGCTGTGGCGGGTAATTCACAATTTTGTGAGTTCTCGCACATTTCTACATCCAGAATGTTAAATCAGCTTTTCTTTTTTTTCGATGTAGGTAAGTTTCATTGTATGATGTCGAAATTTTTATCTTGAAAATCATAATGTACAAAAAAGCAGATAAAACGATGAGAGAGAGTTTAAGGGAGCTTAAATCACCTCGGCCATCATTGGCAACAATGTCACACATGAGGGCGCTTCCGACCCTACAAAGGTTAAGTAGAAGACAAGTGCGAGAAAATGAAAACAGAGGGAAAAAATCCAAGACAATCTGTCTTGGAGTAAATAAAAAGGGACGGAAGGGGAAACGGGGCGGCGAACTGGACAACGGAAGTCGCTAATTACAAATTGACATCTACCAAGCCATTCCATCAACATCAACACCATCACCTCGCGTCGCTTCATTTGGGGAGCCGAAATGTGCACCCCTCTCCTGCGACTCTCTTGCCCTTATCTTGAGGGAAAGCCATTTCGGAGTCTGATCTCACATCACAGCCTTTGTTTCTGGGCTTGTGAAAGAATACAATTTTACTTAGACGATGTCTAATACAGACTAAGGCATCTGACAATAACATACCTCACGAAAATGAAAATCTATCTAGAGAGCTCGTGGAATTACCTGCGACTTTAGTTCGCAGTACCTACATTTCTGCCTGAACAAGAAAACAAGGAAACAGTAGAAACAAGGCTAACAAGGATAACAATACACGAGACGTTTCAAAGTCTCAGGACACCATTACCAACCGCTAGAAAAATACAAAAAAAAAAAAAATTAAAATCAAAAGAAACTAGCACGGGGACTGAAACGTCCCGTGAACTTTTTTGTGTATTTTAGCCTTGTTTCCACTGTTTCCTTATTACCTTGTTTCCTTGCTCTATTTTGATGACCATTCCATCACATTTAAAATTTTAGGAACGGTTAAAGAAGAAAATTTCACGAGGAAACAAATAGAACTACTTTTAGTACCTCAAAGTTTTGTATAAACAGAGTTATAAGCGTTTAAAGTTTCCAAAGTTCGTCCGGCCTCTCCTATTGACTCGATTCACTGTGCGGCAGTATGGTATTAGGAGGAGGCAGCTAAACTAGGGTCGTTTAGCAAGGATAGGGTCAGTGCTAGGCTAGATTATTGATATCAAATTGTAAAATTGGTTGCTGCGGATATTTATTCCAGATTATAGCACATAAGTGAGCCGAACTGTTTCAAAGTTACGGTTATGTGTCGATGTTAGGGCTCCAGGGACTCTCGCCCTAAGCGGAACCACAAGGGGCCTCTGTCGGGCTTAAAATGAAGGGACTTCGCTTCGGTGCGAGTAGGCAAAATTCGAATCAAAAGCTGCCATGTTCTCTTGTCATTCTATCTCGTGACGTCAGAAAGCAGTGGTTTTTGCCTCATACTTCAACACTCAGGCGCGATGATGATTGGTTGAAGCCTCGACCGGTCTTTCGATGTCATGAAAATTTTATCCTGTGTCACCAAAAGGATTCAGCAGCCTCTAACTTTCTGACAGCTTCGTGTTTCTTGTGAATTCCAGAGACATTATGCATTGAATTCATTACATTTCGTCAGATGGACCTCCATATTTGTGATCATGATGACATAGGCGGACTGGCATCGAAAAGTTAGGATGTGATCATAATGTTGGGGCTCCTCTGAAGGGGGTTTGAGGACCCCCCCCCCCCTAAGGGGACCTACCCCGGAAAATTTTCGAAAGTTTTTGTAACCTCTAAATTTTTAATTTTTTGTTGTATCCGTGATAAAGTATCACCTTTGTCGCTTATTGCAGGGAAGAAATCTCGTTATCGTCCTCGGATTAGCCCCTTATGAAAAGGAGATGTTTAAATTTTCCTGTCAAATAGTCAAACTGCGTTACAAGACGCAGCACCAGGGATGGATGAAGGGGGTTGGCATATAGGCCACGGCTCATGGCGGTAAATCTAGGGAGCGGCAAATTTTGCATTTTTTTTCAAACGTAGGTAAGTAAAAAAAAATCGGATTTAGAAAAAAAATTACGAACGAGAAAAGGCGACAGAATCTCTCATTTCCTGAGAGCATAGTAATATCTAATTTTGTCATCTTTCAGTGATACAAGAGACAGCACCTTTAATAATTAGTCGAGTTAAGAGAGAGACCAGACACGCAATTTGGCTTGGAACGGCGCGACTTACAGTGAAATGATGACGAGGACTTGAGATGAAAAGGAGAAGCCCTCGGCGCGGCGGTCGGCATGTAACACATATTAGCGCCTACAAGACTGCACGAACACTTCACGCATTGCATCAAACACAGTGCGGTCATTGCGGTCAGCGTGAAATGGATCGCGCCTACAAGAATGCGTGAATACTTCACGCATTGCGCCAAACACAGTGCGGTCATTGAGATTGTGTTCTGGTGCTTGATGCCTTACTGTGTCCGGTGGACCTTTGCATGCTGACATTGCAACGCAGTGAGACGACTAGACGTTACCGCTGCGACGTGAAAGCAGGGTTGCATGATGGTGTGATAAAAGGAGCATATTCTACGGCAGGGTGGCTTCGATGGACATGAATCGATCGGAAAATAAAAACGTGAATCGATCGACAAAATTTGATCGATTTTTGTGGATCGATTCACGGGTTGGCCGATCGATTAACAGATTTCCGGTTTACGGATTTCATGTTGTCGATCGGTGCACGTTTTTATTTTCCGATCGATTCATGTCAATCGAATCGACATTAGTTTTGTAATTATTTGGCGATTAAATCGGCATTGATCGGCTCACATCGATTCATGTCGATCGATTCCACACTGAGAAAAATCTATGGCTTCTAAACCAATCAGTGGTTCATATGGACCATTAATATATGTAGTTGTATATGAACTAATGATTATCGGTCTGTGAACCATACTGTGGTGTGGTGTGGTGTGGTGTGGCAGCAAAATTTAAGGTTTTCTGGTCCCCGACGTAAATAGCCTGGTTGCTGATCGTCGTAAATTTAGTCACTAACTAACTATTCCAATAGTAGTGACCGAAATTTTAAAACTCTTTGACCAATTAAATTTAAAAATTTAATGTAAATTCCTGGTCCCCGACTTAAATAGCCTGGTTGTTTCTCGTCGTAAACTAAATAACAACAACTATTATATATTGCCTTAACTACTATTAGTGGTGTTCCATACGAACCACTGATTGGCTTATAAGCTATAGATTTTTCTCCGTGCATACCCTTCTATTTCACATTGAGTCGTATCCAGATAAGTGTTTATTTTTCCAGCACGAGCTGGAAAGCATGCGCAAAAGCCACGGGAGTTTGGGGCACCCAAGTCACCTAGTGCGAGGACCGGTTCTTGGACCGTGCGGATTGCTGTCACGTGGTCGTGGGAAAAAGTCAACCTGATCAGTTTGCGTTTTGGCCGAGCATCGGGATAGGGGACAGAAGCAGTCGCATCCTTGTTCCGGTTGTGTATCTTCGATCGGAATCCGAGCTCCAGTCGCCTCCCGTCCATGTCTTACAGGCACTGCGGGCACTGGGCAGTCAGCAATGTGCGGAACTTGGGTCATTCATTTCCAAAACTAACCTGCAGGTGGCAGCGAGTGGGTACATGCTGAATGGATAGATTGATACGAGGAGGCTATGCCCCCTGACCGCTACGCGGCCCAACCCCCAGAGGGCGCTTCGCGCTCTCTTAGCCCCGCGTCGACCAAGATTCAACATTTCCCGCTTGGTTCAATTTTCTGCATAGTGTTGATTTCTTCATCTTCAGAATAATAAAATAGGAGTATAGAAATTGTGACATACCGCAATGGGACTGTTGCGCTGGTGAAAGAATCGTGGCTTGATGCTTGATTCTTGTAGATCGGCTAAAAATAATAAGATCTTTCCAAACAGCAACTTTCTAGGTTGAATATTAACCGTCATATCGCGCCTTGAAAAACTTGATTTATGATGTCATCCACCGCGGCATTACATACCATGTCATGCACAACCGCGATGGATGACGTCAAAAACCCGACTTTTCAAATGGCGATATCTCGGTTAATATTGAATGTAGAAAGTTGCTGTTTGGACAGATCTTATTACTTTTGGCTAATTTACAAGATTAAGCATCAAAACACAATTCTGTTACCAGTGCAACTGCCCTATTGAAATACGTGGTTTCGCACTATGGATATTCTGCTATACGACGCAGCCCAACCTGCCCCAAAGAGGTGACTGTGCTCATGAGCAGATGTGGGGACAAAGATGCCAAGCGGTCCGGGTTATAATCGTCGCAAAGTGGACGTTGAGCTTTAGCTGCTTGACGCTAAAGCCAATAGCATCATGATCCAATTACGCTGTCATCTCTGATTTATTGCCAAGCGTAAATCTCTTCCCTCTCTTCCCCAGTATTCCTGCAAAAATGCAATATATTTATCCAGTTTTGGCTCTTTTCTCCTTTTTCGAGAAACCCCAGCAATTTAAGTATATGAGGCACACAAGAAGTGAACCTTTTTTTGAAGGAGTATTGATGTCGTTTCAGAACCAAAAGAGTCCATAATTTTCGCAAACCAGTTACGTGGTTTCGCTTTTTGGATATCGACATTCAAACCTCGTATCGGCCAGAAACTCAATTTTACGTCGCCTGACCAATCATTCCGTCCTTGAAGTTTCTATTTTAAAAGAACCTGCAATAGAAAATCGACGGTGAAACTACCAAACCACGTATCTCGGTTTGCGACGTCGCAGACTTCCTGTCATACTTTATTTTTTAAATGAAAAACTACTTAACGTCTAGTCTTGAAAATTTCTGTGATTTTTCCTCTTTGCGCGGAGAAAATTCTGTGAAAATTTCAAGGAATGATATTAATTTGGTCGACTTCAAAAAAATAAAATGCGAGCGTAGATTTTTAAACACCGCAAACGAGATACGTGGTTTGGTAGTTTCACCGTCGAAATACTGAAATAAAAGGAAGAATGGAGAGCGGGACGAGAGAAAGAAGAGAGGAGATCTGCAATTAATCTCGAGACTAAGTATGATGATGTGACCGTCAAGCGAGCTTTATCGATTAAACTTGTCACGAGCTCAAAGTCGGAACATTCCTCCTTGGCAATTACCCTCCGTTCAATTCCCTGCATGCCGTGACGAGAGGGTTAATGAAAAATATTTGTTCCATGCCGGGAGTGGACAAGACTGATTCCGTGTCCAAACAAACCACTTGTAGGTGTCAAGAAGAGCTCACAAAAGTTCACGAGTAGGGAATTTAAGTTGCATTGTTGCCACTTCATCCTCCTCGGAAAAGTTTAAACTCGTGCTTCATTTCAACCGACGCACTAAAAAAAAAAATTCTCGGAGTTTTTACCAAGGTCCGTTGGTACCTTTACCATCTCACTTGTTTTACCAATTGTTGGTAATTTTACCAAGACAGACTGGTAAGCTTACCTAAAAACCGGTATTTTCACTGTTTTTGTCAGGTGAGAATACCACTTTCACTGGTAATCAATTCCCGGTAACTTTGCCATTTTATCTCGGTAATTCTACCACAGTCGATAAAAAATATTGGCGTTTTTACGAAGGTCCAGTAAAATTACCGAGAAAGTTCAATAATTTCACCGAGATTTCTCGGTAAAATTACCAATTCCATAAATGGTATTTTACCAAGAAAAAACTGGGATCAAATAGAACCCAGAATTCTTGGTAATTTTACCCTTTTCTTTGTAAATACACCGATTTTTTTCAGTGAGAAAAGGGACTAAGGTTACAAAATCTCGCTTCAATTTTTCAAATAAAGTAACCCAAAAAAGGGGCTTAATTATAATTGCAGTACTGCTTCAGATATTTTATTTATTCATTGACAGGTATCCATGTTCATAGTATTTAAACTTGAACATTTCTGCAAATATTTGTCAAATGACAAAGCAAATTCATTATGAAAATTAGAAGGATATGCGCTGCTGTCCTTTAGAAAACCATAACACTGTCGAATTGAACTTTACAGTATTACCATTGAGTCAAATCGATCTGGTTCTGACCTCTTCATGTCATAAATTGCTTGTGCTGAAGAGATTAATGCAGAAAGAACTCAAGTTTACACGGCCAAAATCAGGCAAGAATGATTGCGATCTGACTCCTATCACGCAAGAATTTGCTGGGAACGCAATTCTTTTGGAAAAATGGGATTTTCCGGAACATTCAAACCAATATTGAGGTTCAGCGCTTACAGTTTGGACACAGCAGCAGCAGTTTGGAGCATGACCATCCAACATCCAATTGTTACATAAAAAAAAAAAAAAATAAATAAAAAAAAAAAAAAAACCTGTAGGTGAGTATATTTTTTCCTTATCTTACTTACTTTCATGCAGTAGTTAGTAGTTACTGCATATTATGGCTCTAAAATCATATTTGTTCGAAGTATGTATAGCAAATCATTTATCTGAGATTATTTTTAACAAATTTCAGTACCTATTTCTACCTGTTTTAGTAATCTTCACGTTTAACCATGATTTCTATTACGTGGCACTCATGGGTACTCCTTTTCTTACACGATTTTTAATATGGCTGTTCGAATTTGTGAATTTTAAGAAAGCATAGCAATGAAGCTCAGTGAAACGGAAGGATTAGGGGTGTTATGGACGGCTTTGTTTTCACCAAAGGAGAACATATTTCACTGAAAAAAATAATATGCTGTTTTAGCACCTAGGATGTCAAAAATGTGTCTTTTGATTCCTAGATGCTGTCATTGCTGCCCTCGCAGTTTACTTTACATCCTGTGAATGCTAATTCAACTGCGTAAGCAATCAAGGCAGCATCATAGGATCACCAGACACATTTTTGACATCCTAGGTGCTAAAACTCAAAGCATTCAAGCATTCAAGCGAGTATTTCAAGGAGTTCAAAGTCGTAATATAGCCCACTTTGTCTCCATATCGCACGCGCACGGCTTTTTCAAGAAGTCACACGAAGTTCACAGAAGTTACCGTGATGAAAATTAAGAGTTGATTTTCATCCCGACAATATTCTTGATTGAGTCTTTGATCTATAAGTTCATCCGTTGATTCCCAAAAAAGCGCGAGCTGGTTTCTAAAAATTTAAGTTTCTTTTGGAAATTCGCACGTTCGTAGGGATGATTTGACATCGTCCGAAAACGCTCGGTACAGCGAAAAACACTCAGTCAAACTGTCCTCGCGGACAACCCTTTGGCTCCTCTCTTAACTCAATCAATTACCCCCTCGCACCCCCGTTTGACCCTTGCACTTGTACACTTCATCAATGACCTGTCCTGTCCAACAAACTGGCCCAAACATCGTTGCTCATTTTGGTCAATGCACAGTCCGGATCCTCGTGTTTCCTTTAGGGGCCTCCGTGGCCTGACAACCTTGCCTCGAGCAGTTATCCACCCGGTGGCTGTTGGTAGCTGTTTCATCCCCTCATTTACCATCTTAATTACACCGCCTCCTCTCATTCTTTCCACCCCGAGGTTCCTACCACCGGAGGGATTCATTAACTGGTCACACGGTGCCATGCATCTTATGTCGTTCCGTGGCATTTTTCTGCCTGAACTATACTGGCGCTTCAAGCAGAATAGTATTAAGTCAATTACGATGTCTCAGCTTTGTCAACGAAAAATGTGCGTATATTGCCTGAATTCAACGAAAATTTGTCCTAACCTCCATACCGCGCGAAAATTCGTCGTCAGAGGTAGGGGGAGGGGAGTAAGAAATTTTGTGAATTTCAAAGTTTCAACTTTTTTAATGTTTTACATTTTCCTCGTTTAATAACGATCTGCACTCTTATTTTGGAATAACATTTCGAGGTGCGATTTTTAGAATGTTTCAATTCTTTTTAATGTTGATTCAAGCGTGGCAAACTTTCACCACGAAAAATTGTGCACGATGAAATATGTAATATATTTTGCTCTACAATTTGGACCAATCATTTTATCTTTAGTATTAACAAGAATCTTCATTGAAATGCTCTATGTAGCTTACTGTGTCTATATTAAGCCCTGTCTTTGCACGGAGACCTCCTCGGAGAAATTTAAATAAGTGAAAAGTCTAATTTTGACATCCATGTGGGCACCACATCGATGGTGTGTGTCTGCAACCACGTATCTCGTTTACGGTGTCCAAAAATCGCCGCTCCTATTTTATTTTTTTTAAGGATAATAAATTGGCTTCGTTCCTTGAAGTTTTCGCCAAATATTATTCATTCAGAGAGGAAAATCTACGGCAATTTTTTAGAACTTTTGTCGAGGAGTTTTCCATTTAAAAAATAAAATATAAAATGAGGACTGTAATTTTGGGAAACGAGGTACGTGGTTGAGGACTTACACCTACAATATATCCCGTCAGGAGTAGTGGGTCTTTTTTTCTCAGAGATAAAAAAAAATTAAATTAAATAAAATAAAAACTTCATTTATTTACGTTCACATATTTATCATGAATAGGTATTACAACTCGAAAAGTTTTGATAAAATTTCAATCTGTTCTGAAATTTTGATGAAATCAAATATTTGATTGCACTAATTCTATGATTTCAGTTGACCTAAATTAATTAATTAAGGCAAAATTCTCACCAAGCAATGGAATGGTGTGAACATCTCTGCTGCGGTCAATCGTTACCTGAGTGCCTGCCGTGGATCTTGGTTATTAGCGCACCGTAGAGCAGTAATAATAGTCTTGTCCTCAGATGAAGACGTCTGAGTTGGCCGATCGACAAACGACCATCCTATCAGTAACTTTTCAAGCCAACGCAAGGTTAATCGGTATTATTGGTACATTCGTCAAGGCGTAGGTAAGTACAATTCTGCCGTGCTAAGGAAAAACGCCGTATGAACCTTCAGGCGTTGCCAAATTACCTTTGATAGAACACAAATTTCCTGGTAAACTCATGAATATTTTCCTTCCAATTTTTCAAATAATTTTGTTCGCAATTTCACCTGGGGTCCCTGAAAATTTCAAGGAGAAATGTTCATAACTTTCCTCAAAAATAGACATTTTATCAAAGGAAATTTGGCAACTTTCGAATGTTCATACTGCGTTCTTCCTTAGCACGGCAGAATTCGTCGCTCCTCTAGCGTAAGGGCGTATCTTAATTTCCATGTGAGCCCTGTTTTACATGTTAATTCATGCTTTCTGGGGCTCATGAGAAACTCGAGATACGCTCTTACGTCAAAGGGGCGACGAATTTCGACGTCCCTCAGCTTCCTTCCTGGTCATGACCTGAAACAAGCGCACATTTTTTCAGCGAAAAATTAAATTGAGGAGGTACATACTACCGTATGTACACCGTATGTACCGTATGCATCTTACACTGCATGGTCACAAGGTGGCCCTGTTAGGAGTATATGGTGTGAATGATGATGCTCCCGTCAATCTAAAGGATCAGTTCTNCCTATTTCATTTTTTTTAAGGATAATAAATTGGCTTCGTTCCTTGAAGTTTTCGCCAAATATTATTCATTCAGAGAGGAAAATCTACGGCAATTTTTTAGAACTTTTGTCGAGGAGTTTTCCATTTAAAAAATAAAATATGAAAGGAGGACTGTAATTTTGGGAACCGAGGTACGTGGTTGAGGACTTACACCTACAATATATCCCGTCAGGAGTAGTGGGTCTTTCTTTTCTCTTAGAGATCAAAAAAAAAAAAAAAAATTAAATAAAATAAAATAAAAACTTCATTTATGTACGTTCACATATTTATCATGAATAGGTATTACACCTCGAAAAGTTTTGATAAAATTTTAATCTGTTCTGAAATTTTGATGAAATAAAATATTTGATTGCATTAATTCTATGATTTCAGTTGACCTAAATGAATTAATTAAGGCAAAATTCTCACCAAGCAATGAAATGGTGTGAACATCTCTGCTGCGGTCAATCGTTACCTGAGTGCCTGCCGTGGATCTTGGTTATTAGCGCACCGTAGAGCAGTAATAATAGTCTTGTCCTCAGATGAAGACGTCTGAGTTGGCCGATCGACAAACGACCATCCTATCAGTAACTTTTCAAGCCAACGCAAGGTTAATCGGTATTATTGGTACATTCGTCAAGGCGTAGGTAAGTACAATTCTGCCGTGCTACGGAAAAACGCCGTATGAACCTTCAGGCGTTGCCAAATTTCCTTTGATACAACACAAATTTTCTGGGAAACTCATGGATATTTTCCTTCCAATTTTTCAAATAATTTTGTTCGCAATTTCATCTGGGGTCCCTGAAAATTTGAGGGAAAAATGTTCATAACTTTCCTCAAAAATAGACATTTTATCGACGGAAATTTGGCAACTTTCGAATGTTCATACGGCGTTCTTCCTTAGCATGGCAGAATTCGTCGCTCCCCTGGCGTAAGGGCGTATCTTAATTTCCACGTGAGCCCAGTTTTACATGTTAATTCATGCTTCCTGGGGCTCATAAGAAACTCGAGATACGCTCTTACGTCAAAAGGGCGACGAATTTTGACGTCCCTCAGCTCCCTGCCTGGTCATGAGCTGAAACAAGCGCACATTTTCTCAGCGGAACATTAAATCGAGGAGGTACATACTACCGTGCTAAAGAAGAACGCCGTGCGAGGAGATGCAAAAGTTTCCATGATCAGGATCGGTCATGATCGGAATGATAGATGTCACAGTTGCAACACGAATTTACAAACCCCTCTAATTAAATTTCCAGAATCTCATCGGTCACGAACATACGACGAAAGTAACTCATAATGTAGCATAACAAAATTAGTGTGCGACAAAGGAAGTTTTGTCTCAGGCAATCGATGTAGACAAACGGGCCAACAATCGGAGGGAAGACCATAGCGGCAGCCCCTATAAATTAACTCGTTCAAAAACGCCTGCAGTCAGGAACATCTTGCCGCCGAGGACTATTGCTCAAAGCAAGTCCTTGAAGACGAAGAAACTTCGTTCACGATTGAGTCTCCACACGAGGGTCTGTTTACAACTATTTCCGGCAAATCGAATCTCTGGTTGGCGGAGTTTTTGAGCCCCCGAACTGCGTCGACCTCAAAGACCGCTGCCTCCCTCTGGTGTTAATGAGATGACAAGTTACGGAACTTGCGTTCAACTGTTATTTGAACTACCACATGGGCGTATTTCTGCCGAACGGAACTATGTGCATTATGGCGTGAGCCTTGTTATGCACGTATTCTTATGGGTCTCAGGGCTCATGTCTCAATGCACATAGTTCCGTTTGGCAGAAATACGTCCACATAGTCTCCCGCGTTACCTACTTCGCAAAGTTTCTGCCCAGCTTTCATTCCGCGCGAGTTATCAGGAACATGGGTTACCCAACCCTTCCTTGGATCTTGATACACTCTAATGTCGAAACTGCTGAACTTTTTTGTCGCATGCAAAAAGCAAACTCCTACACGTTGACTCTCTCAGCAAACAAATACGAGCCGTATCTCGTATTTGTATGCCTCGAGCAAATTTTTTGGTATTCTGTAAACTGCACGTAAGAATGACGTATTCTCTTTTGAAATGTATCATTTGCCTCAACCTGAATGAACGCCCTCTTTCAATGAACCTAATTTAATCCACCTGCTGTTCTTAAAATTAAGAACGTCCAATTTTCGCATGAAGTTATGCTTTATCTCATTTCCCTCAATCAAATCAAATAGGAAAAAAATCCCACATTGTGCCACTCCACAAATAGTTTTTCACTTATCAGACCAGCGATAAATGCTGAAAGAGAGGAAAACTTGAAGTCAAGTTGAAGTAACGAGAGACTAAAAATGCATGAGTGAATGGGCTCTCTGCAAAATATTACAAAATGAGTATAATAATATTGGAAGACATAGTGTACTCTCGCCTCGCAGTAAGTAGTTTACAATGACTAAGGCTGTATATATATTTTCGTTACAAGTAGGGAGGCTCGCAGAGACACCATAGAAAAAGGGAAAATGGACAAAAAAAGAGTAAAAGAGTGAAAGAGTGTAATTACGTAAGGTGAATTTATTATCCAAAAACTCAAGATTCAAACGGTAGTAAAATAACTGTAGCTTTGTAATCGGAATTGAATAGCAATTGTTGTGTGTTCACGAAACAATGAAGCGGAACTGAGGAACAGAATCAGATTCGAAGATCTTCGACAAATTTCGTTTGAGCATTTTTACAACTTTCCAAAGAAGGATTTTGTTTGACATCCATTTAAATAGCAGTCTGATCTGAACAAAATGAAACTTTTACAGATCACTTTTGCGGGATATTTCATCAAAATTGCTCATTTTTTAAATGGTGCTCGTGCAATCACCATGACCATGACAATGTGTAGTAATCAATTATACAACCTGAGTGGTCCGCTAAGATTGTATGCCAATCTCTGGTGCTGATTACTGAAATAGTAGGGTATATTATTCCATCTGAGGTCTACCCCGGGTAAACCTACAAAACTTTCGAATAATGAGCCACTCCGTCTCTCGTACTTCCGCTAACTTCAAACAGTTTTAAAGTTGAACTTATTGTGTACCTAAAGAAAAAGCAAATGGAAAGATGGACGCTTTTGCATTTGGACAATGGATATAGAATATTGTCCATTATTTTTAGCCTATACGCGAAAAAATGGGGATGGGTATTAAATCTAGAAACTATTATTGAGCAGTGACTCACAATATTTCAGTTTAGGACATACGTTTTAGAGATTGTTTAAACCATCGATATTCAACTTAAATACTCTTCACTTTTGTCTACGTTCTAGTTTTGCTTGAAAAACGTTTTAAGTCCTGGAGGAACAAAATCGAAAGACGTTAGAGTACCTGTTATTTGGCCATAAAACGCGGATGAATAAAAATCGTATTGTCCATTAGGGGAGAAATAAATAAGAAAGGGAATAGCCACTTGACAGGTCGTTTGTCCGGAAGGCGTTTGCCAGGCCATCGGTGCAACCCTCTTGATCCCGCGTAATTGTATCAAAATCTGCACCGTTTGGCGTCCCTGGCTCAGAGGACATCTCCAGCTGCTTTTATGAGTCATGTTAATGGCCATGGCCATTCATTCCATTCATGAAAATCCACTTGACAATTAAAAAAAGGTGGAGAGGTATAAATCGTTTGCTGTTACCTCCGAAATGGCTTGAGGTAAGTTGAAGGTTACTTGCAGCACATCGACGAAGAGCAGGATGTTTCCCATCAAACATTTAATTAACGAAACATACAGTATGGGTCATTTCAGGTTTCCTGTCGAAGCTTTCACTCACTCAAAGTTTTTTGTGATGAGTATTTAAAGTTTTTCGATGGATTCGTGAAAACAGCGTTGAAACGAATTATCATGGTAAATTTTTTTAAAAATCAAACAAAAATTAAGGTAAAAAACAGTATAAATAAAAACGGTATTTATTAATAAGCAAAAATTGTTGGCTCTAAAATGTATAGGGGTTATCCCGCACTAGAAGGAATTGGCTGAAAGTATAGAAGTAAAGAGATGAAAGTTTTAAAGGGAACATAAGGTAAGTATACATGTGTTTTTGGAGTAACTGATAATATCAAGTCACTTACATTTTCAATTTTAATGACTGAGCAAATAGAGAATTCATAAAGGAGCATGATATAAAAATTAATAAATGGTAAACATAAAAGGGACACACAAACAAACAGGAGAAAACAAAATTCATCGGCGCTTCGATAAATCTCTTCCCTCATTACTTTGGAAAAGCGGGGAGAAAAAAAAAACCCAACGCTATATGTTCTTCCTCATAATTCTAATTATCTCTCCAACTCCTCATGTCAGACTGGTCTTTAATCTGCTGCAGTTGCGCCGCTCATGAGTGTACTTACATCGTGCAAATTGATTTCAAAAGAGGTGCACAGAGAGGAATACGGGATATCAACAGATAACGGCTCATCAAGCGAGCTACCAAGGTGTATGAAACCGCACAGCGAAAGAGACGTAGTTGAAAGTTTCGATCAACTGCTGATCACTGCCATATCGCTGGCCTCTTCAGCTCTTCCTTCGCACTCATCTGTCCTAGGTTACCAGATTGTGGAATTAAATGGGGGTATTTTACGTAGATATAAATGGGGAAAAGCACTGATTTATCAGTATTAGGTACGTGGCAACGATGTATCTGCCTGCCTGACAAAACGCTCCACCGCCTCCACCGCACTGCACTGCACTACTTTTTGCAGTGGCGTGGCGTGCTTTGCGATATATCGATTGATCGGTGATTTAAACCTATGGAAAAGTATCGATAAACAGGGTGTTCGCAGCGAACACCTTAATAATCGATTATTTACCAAAGCTTCAAATGGAAAAATATCGATAGATCGCAAAGCACGTCAAGTCACTGCTACTTCACTCAACATTAATTCATATGTGTAATTTATCTAGTGAGTATTCACTGGTGCAATTACACTAGTGACACATTACTGTACTTTGAAAACAGGCTGATTTAATGACGACATCCTTCCATGTAGAGTACCTTCATAGAGAGAGTATGGACAAGACGACCCTCCACCAGTGGCGTGGCATGGATGCTCGATAATCTATATTTCCCCATTTAAAGCTGTGATAAAGAATCGATCGTAAAGGTGTTCGCTGCGAACATCCTGTAAATCGATCCTTTACCATAGGTTGAAATGGCAGAGCAATCGATGTATCGTAAAGCACGCCACGCCACGCCACTTACCTCCAATATCAATGAGGGCCTTAGGACCTGCAAATACCGACCTTTTGTTTTGGTTTTTGAGGATGGAAGGGGGGGTCATTTCCAACTTTTGACGGTTATCATCAATCGCCCTTGCTGCGAACCTAACTGCATCTAAGATAATTTTTCTCGGAAATAGCACACGATTAGCCGTAAAACTATATGAATACGAGGTCTGTTAGATTAGAAACCGGATTTTGGTCATAACTAGCCCACAATGCGTCCAAATTACGTTTTCTTGAGCTTTTCTGATAGCTAGGAATATACTTAAGAACGCTACGTTCACAAATTTGAAAAATCCTAATTAGCTTCGTTGGTAAGTGGCTTGAAGTAAGGCAACCTCAAGGGTGTTTTGCGATTTTTATGTTTGACCGAACTTGTCTCTCTTTTTTTGGTCTTGCACTACATTTTTCAACCCACAAGGACGATTGGAGTTTCGTCTCCATATCGTAGCCGTACACTAAAGTATTGTCACCGGAAATTATCCCATCCAAAAATGTAGGATCATTGTTAGAACGTTCAAGCAGCTGAAGGGAAATTGACATTTGGTTGGATTTTCGTTCAACGGACAACAATCAAGGGGCAAGTGTACCTGAAACTCGATGCGTGTCTACATATTCTATCAAAATTGTATGTAAAGAGCCTTCAGAAATATTACTCTTTTCAACAAGCTCGAAACGACCATTTTCGAGCACTTTTGCCCGCACTTCTTCCACGTGACAAATGTCAGTTGCCGTTGAGGGTCGATTCCCATGCTTCTCATCTTTGACAAACTCCTGACCAGTTTTGAATCGTTTAACCCATTCAAAACAGTAGGAACATCTCATACAATGATCATGGTAAACTTCACTTAGCATATACCAAAAGTTTCGGTACAAGGTATACCGAGTTTAAAACAAAATTTAATGTTGAATCTTTGCTCTATCAGTGATCGCATGATGAAAATCGCAAAACGCACCTGACTTACTCGTATTCAAGATGACACAGAATAAACACTGATCAAAATAAACAAAATCTGTGAACGTAGCGTTCTTAAGTATATTTCCAGCTATCAGGAAAGCTCAAGAAAACCTAATTCGGACGCATTGTGGGCTAGTTATGACCAAAATCCGGTTTCTAATCTAACAGACCTCGTACGTTGCTGTAATACATTTGAGTGAATTTCTCGTTTCAACATGCACGTAAAACTGCATTTTAAGATTGTATCTCTCATGAAAGATTGCAAAGCTGCCGGCCAATTGTGGCCGAAGCAAGCTCCGGTTTTTTTTGTTCAATGTTCGTGAAGTATTTCTCATTAAGTTAAGCCCTCATAACTGTTACATTTCGGACATTTGCACACTCATACACGAACACTCGATATAGTGCGACACTGACACTGCTCAGACTCACACGCGTAGCAGTCCCGTGTGTGGTCCGTTAAGGCAACGCGTGAGGTATCACAGCTTGTTCGCAGGCGTCATCTCGGAAGCGCGGTATCTAACTACGCTGATTTTTTCGCTCCATTGCTTATATTCATGGCGCTATCGGTACCAGGATCGAGGGCTCATTTGGGCTTATCTCCGCTAAAAGGAACTATGCTGCACGCAAACCCTATGCACATAGTTCCTTTTAGCATAAATACGTCCATTTGAAGTCCTAATTCCCTGAAAATAAATATTTTTAATTTTATAAAATACTGTAATTAGAGTATTTATTTAGTATCTTGTGCTCAGTAAATTACACACTTGTTTATTTCATTATTTTTTAGATAATTGATTAGACTGTTGAAAAAATCAATAGAAGGGAATCGATCTTTTAATACATTAAAAATGAACAAAATATAATAGGGTGTGAACGCATTAATAATGACAGTGATCGTCAGCGCAATGGTTTGAATACTGCGGTTATTACGACCGCGTAGTGTAACAGAGTGTGGCCCGATGTAGGTTTGCGTTTGAGGGCCCAGTAGGTACTCCTAGTAAAAGTTGAAAGAGCTTAAGAACAATTATAGTCCAGAAAAGGAAGAAGCATAAGGGAATACAGATGGAAGGAAGAAACAGGCGAAAGAAGAGGAAATAAGAAGCTTCTATTTGGTAGTTGTTCATGACGAAAATGAATACTTTTTCGGTAAAAGGGCGTAAGAGGCTTGCAATTCTGCTAAGATTGTGCAATTTTTTATAGCGTTGGTGGCAGATGACATCCATCCACAGTCAATTTACTTCCTCACAATAGTGGGGGAAAACTTGGAGAAGATTCAGGATAAAAGTCATAGCAGAACTGTCGGATAAGTTATGCACAACTAGCAGTGGCGTGGCGTGCTTTGTGATACAGGGTTATTCAAAAGTTACGCACCACTGGCCATAACTTTAGTTCTAATTATGATATCGATTTCCGGTTTGTGGTGTCCTTCCTCATATCAAGGGGGAAACTTTTTGAGGTACTTTTCAGTTCTTCACCCCCCCCAGGGGGAGGGGGGCGGGGGGCAACTCAAAAATTTCAAATGGCAACCCCCATCATGTGATACACCGTTAGAAAGAGCATGAAAAAAGAAAATTTTTGGCGCAAACCGGAAGTCGATCTGACCCCCCTGTCAAAAGTTAGGGGGGTCCAAAGGTTATTTAGGGGGTCCGTACCTTCATTTTTTAGAGTAGCTTCGGCGGCTCTTGGACATACCGTTTCTCTTTTCAAAGAGTCCTCGAATACTCCAAGTCTGATACCGAAGTCTTCATAT
>NW_017562455.1:2193130-2240624 GCF_001854935.1 Bemisia tabaci | reverse complement strand
CCCCCCCCCCCCCGCCGTCCTCTGTTCGAAGTCTCTGAATCCGCCTTTGAGGACAATGATGTGCACCTTTTGGTAACGAATTCAAACATCTGAACATAATTATGCTAAAAGGAACTATGAATAGGGTTTACGTGTAACATACTTCCTTTTGGCATAAATACATCTATCTAAGAGCAGGGCATCGCAAGTTTACGCGGATGATGAAGAATACTCTGTTTGGTATCCTGCCCCAACCATCACCACGGTTGCAAGCTGCATTTGAAGCTTTGCGGAGAGAGACGGCAAACTTATAGTAGGAGCGGGAGGCGGGGCCGATGGTGGACGTCGTGGTGACGGAGCGGAGCGGGTCGCGGAAAAGCACGGACGCGGTTTTCGAGTGAGAAAAAACAGAACTTGACTGATATTGATTGCTCACGCTTTGAGGATGGCGCGAATCGCGGATCGCAGCCGAGCCGGCAAAAATGAAAAGTTACCGATTAATAACAGATATTTTCGCCGATCACCGCGCTCCGGATCCACCAGCGACCGGCTTCGATCCCGCGTTGCCACGACTCAAAAACCCCTGCACGATCTTAAGGTGATTCGTTAAGCTCAAAAGAAGCACTGCGAAAAAAAGTAGCTCGGATCTAGATTCCAGACTCTTGAAAACAATGACAAGAAAAAATACTCTTGATTCAATCTCCTTTTTGCTTGAATCAAAAGGCAATCCGCTTGAACTAAGAGACTTGGTTCTCGATTTAAGCAAAAATCTGATTGAATCAACAGTATTTTTTCTTGTCGATGTTTTTAAGAGTCTGGACTCTAGATCCAAGCGACTTTTTTCCAGATAGTGGTCGAACTGACATGCGATGTATCGCATCTTTCAAAAATCTCGCCAGATTTTGAATTTTTAGCAAAACAAAGGACTATAGCCCCTGCGCATGAGCCTGAAGAATCATTCTAAACCCAAAAATTGGCAAAATTCAGAAAAATGAAAGCAGAATAGGGTTTGGGAGAAAGCTTCGCGTTCGATTTCAGCTATTGATTTCCATATCGAATGCTAGGTTTTTTTTCCAAACACCATTCTGCTTCCATTTCTTTAAATTTTGTCGATTTTTGGGTTTAGAAGGATTTTTGCGATTTATCGCATGCCAGTTCCACCACATCACTTGAGCTTGACGAATCACCTTAAACAGAGACAAGAGACCCTCCAATGGCTTCTTGGCGACGGGTGGAACCTTTTTACTATCGGGGATTCAACACTTCCTTATGGACAGTTATAAGGGAGCAACAGTCATCACTCTTCTTTCGGCTGTTGACCTATCTACTAGGTGGATGATGAGCTTTGGGTGAAGTCATGAGTCAAAGAAGTTTCCTAAACCTCGCTTTGCTTGGAAAACAAGACTGCCAACACATTTTTAACCGACCAAGTGCAGGTAGGTCAATTGTTGAAGTTCCGAAAGTAAAAACTTCCACCATTGCCAAGATACTAGTGGAGGGTTTTTTTCCGGTGAGATTTGAGCGTATACTTTTACGCCTCCCCTTTTTTTTTTTTTTTTTTTTTTTTTTTTTTTTTTTTTTTTAGAAAAACAGTATGTTGCTGAAACTTGGCAAGCTGGATGGCATCGCGGCCGCATCTGCTGCCAACTTGATAGAAATGACGACAATCACGCGGCGCGGCTTCCCTCCTCTGCCTGGTAAATGCTCTAATGGAATGGGTAACCTCTCAGCAATTATACATCGGTATTTATTGCAGTCAAAGTAATAACACATGCCGACGGGACGGTAGACGCGGGACTGGCGCGGCGCACGGCAGAGAGGATGCGAGAGATAACGGAAGGAACCCAGGGAAAAATACGAAAGACAGAGCCGAGAACGTGACGTACGAGAAAACTATCAGGAGCCACGCCGAAACCTCAAAGTACACTAGGCAAGAAGCGAGAGAGGTTATCAATTTTAGTTTTATTTGTTAAAGGTCTTAACTCTTACCTAGAGTACCCGCACGGGACATGTCGAAATCTGGAGCTTTTAGAATTTTAAAGGGCAGCCAAACGTCTATTATGAGAAAACTAGGAAAATGTCGTTGACAATCTTCAGATCCTAATATCAAACCAAGATGGCCAAGGATGCTCTAAACCGAGCAACCTTCCGCAAAAATGAGTAAAATACAAAAATGAAGGGGCCGTTTATGCATTAAGTCACGCACTTAAGGGGGAGGGGGAGTTTGGAAGTTTTAAAGTCCCTGGAGTCAGAATAACCATACTTGAAAAAATGTGTGTCCGTCCATCCGGCGTCCCCCAAATCTGTGTTCAGCCATATCTCAGAATCTATCTGTTCAATTTCATTCAAAAGCAGAGAAGACCATATCTATGCATGGTCTCCTTATGCACGTCGAACGATTTTGGGGTTAGCTAAAATTTGGGGGGCTAGGGGCCAAGGTCGATTCTTATTTTTTCTCTCAAATCGCATCTGAATGTTTAAATTCCTCTCTACAATAACTTTTGGCTTCAGTTTTGACTCAAAAAGTGTGATTTTCGCAACAATTCTAGCTTTCCGTGTATGGAAGATTTCAGCCACTGAGTCTCGGTAGAGGCGGTCACTCATGGTTACCGATAACTGCGTGAACGGATTATCATATGAGCCAAGTTTCGGCTTAAAATCCTAGCACGGCCATATTTCCCCGCAGAGTGAAATAAAGTGGATCCATGAGCAAGACAACGGCGCTGCGAAGCCTGCTGTAGCCGAATCCGGTATGCGATGCAGAGCTGTGTAATTGAAACAGTAATTAATGTGCTATCACTTATCTTGCAT
Organism: Bemisia tabaci; assembly: GCF_001854935.1. Lineage (NCBI taxonomy): Eukaryota > Metazoa > Arthropoda > Insecta > Hemiptera > Aleyrodidae > Bemisia > Bemisia tabaci. The sequence goes on along the minus strand of NW_017562455.1, from coordinate 2,237,834 downwards.
CTTATTGCACCCCAGCACTCCTCCCCAACCCTGCACGACCTTTCTTTTCCCGGCTGCCAGCCCGGACTCTGGAATGGTAGGTGCATCGTGCATCTCCCCGCCGCCGTCTTTACGTGATCCGTTTCTTCTCGTCATGTCAGTCAGTCACCCCGTTTGCTCTGCCTAATTCTTTTTGCCGCACTGGAAAAAAAGTAGATTGGATCTAGAGTCCAGACTCTTAGTAACATTGACAAGAAAACTGATTTTCCTTGAATCGAAGAGCCGAGCCTCTCGATTTAGGCGGATTTTCTTTTGATTCAAGAAAAAAGTCCGATTGAATCAAGAGTATTTTTTCTTGTCAATGTTTTTAAAAGTCTACACTCTAGAACCAAGCTACTTTTTTTTCCAGTGCGCCGTTCTGACTATACCTCCCAGTTTCTAGTTTCTATTTCTCTAACCATTTACAAATTCGATTTGAAAATTAGATTTTGGGAATTCTCCTTTATTGTGGGCTATGGGGACATTCTTACAAACATATGGGAAAGGATCGATATACAGGGTACTCGCAACGAACACCTTAATAATCGAAACTTTACCATGGCCTCAAGTGGGGAAACATCGATAATTGATCATTCACGCCTCGCCACTGTTCTCGATTACGATACGTTGGGCATTCCGTCAATGAATTTCAGTGACGGAGGCGACTGATCCAGCGGTTAAGTCGCGGTTTCCCGATCTGTGCTGCGCCGAGCGAATCATCAGAAGTTGGAGGGTAAGAATGTGTGTGTGAGCGTGGATGCTGATCGATTTATGGCCCGCGCTAATCGTCAGTGACATCCCTTGGCAGCCCTCGCCTTCGGTCCAGTCTTAAACTTATTACCTACCCTTAGGAGAGCTTCTCAATTATAGTTGGCCCGCCAGACCGCGCCAATCCCAGCGTCTCTCAGGTGGCAATGTCTCCTGCCAATTCGCCCCTGAATCGGTATACATCACCGCCTTGCGTCCAACCCGAGTTGGCTGCGGGATCGATTGTTGAATAATTATCCAATGGCGTTGATGGTTACATCCCTATGTTTACAATGTTATTTGGACGTATTTCTACCGAACGGAACTATGTGCATTATGACGTGAGCCCTCTTACACATAAATTTTTATGGGTCTCAGGGCTCATGTCTTAATGCATGTAGTTCCGTTTGGTAGACATACGTCCATTTATCGATCAAGATCGTTCGATAACGATTCTAACGGGAATGTTTGCGTACCGTTTTTATGTCCGTACATCGAAAAACTTTTAATATGATGTAATATAATTGAACTTTAATTACAAGTAAAAAATAATTTAATTTTCAGATTATTTTCAATTCATCTATTTATGTACAGAAACTTTATAGAGGCTCTTTTATGAACCCTCTACCTTCCTTTCCTTTCCCAAGTCGCAGTGAATCGATTTTTGTTTTTACTTTTAAACGGTATTGAGAATTTCTTGCCTAAAGACTTCATTAGTTTACAGGCGAATATGAACAAGTTTGTCTTTGAATCCTCTGAGCTGGTTACATGCGTGTGTTTGGAATTGTTTTACTGTCAAAATTTTTAAAGATGTTAGTATCGCCCCTGGATCTTGGGCGGAAATAGAGGTGAAAGTCTGACCTACCTACCTCTCTTCCAAAAATTTAGGGTGAATTGAGGGCTCATAGAAGTAATTTGCCTTCTTTGCCTCTTCCACAAAAAATTTAGTCCCGCCTATGCCGGAGACAGTAGCGGAACAGACTTCGTCAGGGCACGTGCGGGAAACATTCATCTTTATCGTGAAACGGAATGGAGATCTGTTCATTCATCGAGTAAAATCTCTTAGAGCGGCCCATTTTAAAACAGATTTTTCGTTACCGAGTGGTGTTGTCAAATTTAAAGTTCCTGCTTTTTTGGTACCCCTGACTTTACGATGGTGAAACTTAATGCACACTGATCTATCTCAGCTTCATCATCCATGAGTTCGCAAGTTAACGTAGTAAACAGGCGTGTAACACAAAAGGTTCAAGTATACCAAGTTCTAAGGTGGAGAGGTGGTCCACACCATTTCGCGGGGAAAACAAAGACAAGAAGTTTCAAAAATTATAATTAGAGTCAAAATTACGTTTTAAGTACTTTGTAAGTTTAGTAATTTTGACTCTACTCATAATTTTTGGAACTTCTTGGCTTTGTTTTCCCCGCAAAATGGTGTGGATCCGGCACCACTTCTCCACCTTGTCACATACAGTTCGGGCCACTTCTTCAGTGGGTTTTTTTTTTTTTTTTCATTCATTCTTACCACGTTCTCAATGAGATATCAACGAGTACGTGTTTACATTAACCTCTCCAAGAAACAAATCTGCGGGAGCTTTGAAGAATGCACGGCGGCTGAAAGTGGCAACGGAGGAAGGAATGCGGGATGGGGTGCACTGGGGATATTTATAGAATCAATCAGATGACACGTCGGAAGCGGCAAGCGATTGAGGAAGCGAGTCCTTCAAAGTAACTGTCCTGTCCGGCCCACCACTCACGGAGCCACGAGCCCCTCAACTTATCGTGCTTCTTCAAACCAGTCAAATGAGTCTTAAAAGCCTCCTGGACGTAGCGCCACCTCGCTCAACTTCTCCTCCTCTTTCCGAGGGCAACTTCGGGGGAGGGTATGAAATCGATCGACATGAATCGATTGAAAAATACAAACGTGGATCCATCGATGTGAACCGAACGACACCAATTCGATCGACAGTGAATCGATCGACAAACCCGAGAATCGTTCGATACATCCGTGAATCGATCGATTAAGCCTTAAATCCATCAACAAACCCATGGGTTTGTGGGCAACTCGACAGGTCGATCGACCAGGTCGTGAATCAATCGACAAACCCGTGGGTCGATCAATAACTCGATGAGTTGATCGACAAATCCGTGAATAGAACGGATTTTGTCGATCGGATCGACATCGCTTTTGGCAATTTGTCGATCGAGCGGTGTCAATCGATTTGCGTTTTTATTTTTTGATCAGGTCCATATCCTCGACTTTAGGTGTGATGAATGCTATAAAAGTGCGCGGATAATACGTCTTTCCAACGTTTCGCGAATGTTTAAGGGTAGTGCTTATAATTGTTCGAGTCGTTTACCTCCCCTTACGATGTCTCCCCCCCCCCCAAAAAAAAAAAGAAAAATACAATTGAAGAAAAATTTATTTGTCGATTACAAAATGGCAAAAGAAACCAAGATGTAGCAAAAATACTTCGAGTAAGCCACAGTACATTATCCACAATGTGGAATAAAAGGAAACATGTCTAACAGCTCTTTGAACAAAATCAGTGTCAATGTGAACGGGAGAGAATATTTGAACGACCAGATATTGGTGCAATGTTATTTACCTGGTTCATCATTTAACATTGAATGTGGCCCATAGATGGACAAATCTTGCAAAAGAAAGCAAACCAGTTTTGTAAAAAATTCGGGGGAAAAGGTCTCTCAATGTTCAGCGGCTTGAATTCAAAGATTTCGCGCGATTTTCGTCGAGTTGGTCCCATGGTTAGTTTTAGCTTTTTATTTTTTTATATTTGATTTTTTGCCTTGTGATGGGGCTTTGGCCTTAGTGCGTTCGCACAAACAACCAATCAAGATGAGAACTGCTTAACTTAGCCCGTTTGAATAATAGTGCCGAGCACCGTGCGGTCAGCGTGAAACGCGCCTACAAGACCATGTGAATACTTCACGCATTGCGCAAAACACAGCACGCTCGGCTCGGTCGGCTTGAGACGCATATTCGCGCTTACAAGACTGTATGCATACTTCACGCATTGCATCAAACACAGTGCGGTCAGCGTGAAACACATACTATCACCCACAAGACTGTATGCATACTTTACGCATTGCGTCTACACAAGGGTGTGCGCTTTACCGTTAAATATTCGTTTATTTTGCGTATTATTATTCCTATTAATTTGCGCGTACCGCACCCTTTGGTTTGCTCTGACGGGGTGTAAAGCGAGATTTCCCAGGCAAATCGTCACCCCTCGGCCAAAGTATCACAAGCGCCATGCGACGTTTAAAAATTTCCGCCGCCATTTTAATTTTTAGAGAGAATTTTTTGGTTGAATCTGTTCGAAAATGTCATTAAATTTTATCGGCAACACAAAGAAAATTCAGTGAAATTTTTGAGCAGCATCGTCGAACAATTTCCCTGTAAAAAAATAAAATGGCGGCGGAAACTTTTAAACGTCGCATGGCACTTGCGATGCTTCGGCCAGAAGGCGACGATTTCAGCTCTCCACCTTTGAGTTAGTTACATTGGACATCCTCAGTCTCGTCTCTATCTCTAAAAAGACTTGAACGACGTTTCTGTAGAAATATAATGAGGGGGGACTTTTAGGTCATTTAAGGAGGCGCGGCATCGCTTATTTTCTCATCAAGGAGGAGATGGTTTCACGGAAAACACGAGGGCTGGGACTCGCGCGCCACCCCCGCTTTGAGCGAAACGAAAAAGCTGGCGTTTTACGACATTAAAAGGGCATTTTAATGGTGCACAGTGCCGGGGTGTAAGTGAATAAAACCATTAAAAAAAATTAAAAGACGGCCAAGGAAGCAGGGGAGCGGCGAATTGTAATGCGAAGTGTTGCAGCGGAGATTCTTCGGCGGAGGAGCCCTGATTCGGGGCCGAAAACAGCTCGTCCGCGTCGCCGGGGGTGGATCATCTTGGGCGAGCAAGGTGCTTTTAATTCCTTTCTGTCTCCTCGCGTCAAGGCAAATATTATTTACAGACACGAAACGAGAAGTGGACGTATTTCTACCAAACAGACCTATGTGGAGGTGAGAAATATAGGGTGTGCTCGTGGAAGCTGCATAAGAAGCAATGTAAAAGTGGGCGTGATTCCATTTGAAGAATTGGAAAAGCGGGATATTGCATTCTATCAAACAGACCTATGTGCCAACTGAATGCGGGNTTCTCGTGAGCGGGCAGTTCAAATTCCTCGTAATCAGTGCGAAATAAAAACGTTAATATCTTCGTTAGAAGTTGATTTCGGTAATTTTCGTAGTGTGAATCGTGTTGTACGTGAAATTCTGGTTACGAAACATGTATCAGATTGCTTAAATTCGTACCTTGTCAAGTGGTCCATTCCTTTCTGTCTCCTCACGTCAAGACGAATATTATTTACAGACACGAAACGAGAAGTTATCTGCATTTACCGGATATTATGAGAATGGGTCAGTTGCGGTGCACTGAAAAATAATTCTCGGCGTTTTTACCAAGGTCCGTTGGCACCTTTACCATCTCACTTTTATTACCAATTATTGGTAATTTTACCAAGACAGACTGGTAAGTTTACCTAAAAACCGGTATTTTTACCGTTTTTTCAGGTAAGAATACCACTTTTAATGGTAATCAATTCTCGGTAACTTTGCCATTTTATCTCGGTAATTCTACCACGGTCGATGAAAAATATTGGCGTTTCTACCGGGGTCCAGTAAAATTACCGAGAAAGTCAATGGTTTTACCGAGATTTCTCGGTAAAATTATTGACTGGGGATTTTCCAATTGCCAATTCAATAAATGGTAATTTTACCAAGAAAAAAATAGGATGAAATAGAACCCTGAATTCTTGGTAATTTTACCATTTTCTTAGTAAATACACCGAGATATTTTTTTCAGTGTGGTCCCAGAATCGTGTTTTGATGCTTTACTCTCGCAGATCAACTAAAAATAATAAGATGGGTCCAAACAGCAACTTTCCGCGTTGAATATTGACCGAGATATCGTGCCTTGAAAAACTCGATTTATGACGTCCTCTACCGGGGTAGTATACACACCATGTAATGCATTATCCTGGTGGATGACGTCAAAAACCCGAATTTTCAAAGGACGATATACCTATTGGTTAATATTCAACGTAGAAAGCTGCTGTTAAAGGCAGATATTATTATTTTTAGCTAATCTAAAAGAATCAATTATCAAATTCAAGCACAATTCTGTTACCCGCGCAACTGGCCCGTTCATAGCCCAAATTTTTGTAACAACTTCTGCCAAATATCACTGGTCAATACTCTCGTCTGGAAGGAAGACTGCAGATGCGCCTTCAGACGTTGCCAAATAATTTCCTTCGACGAATCACGGACTTTCAGGTGAATTTATAAATATTTCTCTTCCGATTTTTCAAAGAATTTGTTATTCCTAATTTTATCTAAGTAATTTGAATACAATCCAGTCAAAATATGCACACCATTCCTCAAAAATAATTATTTTCTGAGAGCAAATTTGGCAATATTTAAATGTTCAGGAGGTTTTTCTTGGCATGGCAGTATGGAAGAACGCCGTATGAACATTCGAGAATTGCCGAATTTCTTGAAATAAAACATGTATTTGTGAGTAAAGTTTTGCATAGTTTTTTTTAAATTTTCAGATATTTTAGATTAAATTGCCACCAAAATTGCCCGAATAATTTGGAAAAAATATTCACAACTGTCCCGGTAAATTTAAATTTGATTGAATGGGAACATTGGAGGGCTCGTACGGCGTTTCTTCCTAAGACGGCAGAATTCAGTCGTATCTCGTTGCAACGTTTCTCAAAATAACGTTTTATCGGAAACAACGTTCATTTTTTTCAAATACCGATCAATCGTTTCTCGCGAATGCTTAAAATCGACAGATATTTAACCTGGAGATTGAACATCATGTTGAGAATGAAAGAAGGGAATCGTGGATAGAATGGGGCGCGTTATATACTTTTTCTATTTTGTTCGCGGCGTTAGCAGGACGCAAGGCGTCGCGGCGGTGTGGCCGAGGCTGGCGCGCGGCGAGCGAACGGGTATGCAAAGTAACGCTTTATTAATGGGAGCGAAATTAATAAATTGTGAGACAAGAGTGTAATTGAACAATTTGTCAGCGGGAGCGGGCGACGGGGTTCACACAGAGGGCGAAAAGGCGCATCTGTGACAACGCGCGGCGATGTCTTCGGGGCAATTAATCCTGTAATTGGGCTTATCCGGAGGCCGCGGGGTGGGCGCCTCAGTTCATCCCTCTCTCTTAATCACTCCGAGAGGAGACCCCATTAAGGAAGGAAAAAACTTTTAATTTGCCGGCTCTTCTCTCAAGAGGATTTTCTCCTTGCTCCGGCCAAATCCAAGTAATTATCGGGCCTCTTCAGATCTTCAACTTTTCCTCGGAGCGTGCGTCAACCGCAGGAGGCCTCCCGCTTTTCTTTCCGATCGCGAGCTTCGTTTTACAAGTTTTTTTCCTCCTTTCCCGGTCACGAGCCTTTGATCCTAACCTCCAACAATCAACCCAACTCTCATCTGACATCAAAAGTTTGCAACTTCCTCTCCTAGGGCCATCAAAAATTAACGTCAAGCCTCCGAAGAGTCGGTTACGTTAACGCATACGTTCCGAAACCCCTTCCTCTACTCCTATCCAACCCATGCGTCTCTCCTCTCTCCAGATTAACGACGAATTCTCACAAATCGTCGCTCCTCTGACGTAAGGGTGTATCACGATTGCCACGTGAGCCCCTGAACACGTGGATCTTTGTGTATCACAGGGCTCACGTGAAAATTGAGATACGCCCTTACGTCTGAGGGACGACGAATTGCAGCGATGTTTCACGTGTTCGAATCGAGTTCATTGCGCGTCAGGCACGCAAGCCTGCTCGCAGTTCGACGGTTTACAAATCTGCCAGAAGAAATCTGATGGAGTTACCCTAACAGATCGTCACTCTCTCCTTCGGTTTTGCATACAAATTGCCGTAAAGGATTTAGAACATCGAACAAGTCTCGCAATTTGAAAACTTCCATAATTTTTTTGTAAATTTCGGCAATCATTGCTGCCATGCCTTGATTCTTAGAGACGAAGAGAGTCCCTCCATTGGTATCTTGGCAGTGATGGAAACTTTAACCTTTGGGACTCGAACATTCAATTGTTAACCTACCCACTAGGTGAATGCGTAACAACGTCTTGAGTATTTCGTTTTGTGAACAAAGCGAAGTTTGATTTTGTTTGGGTCATGCCGTCACCCAGACCCAAAGCTCATCATCCACCCGGTAGTATGATGACTGTTGCCCCTTTACAATTGCCCATGTGGAAGTGTTGAATACCCGAAAGTAAAAATTTCTACCTGTCGCCAAGGGGCCAGTAGGAGGCTGGATCTCTTGTCTCTGGGTAAACGTGTTTGGTTCATGACGTCACCCGAAGCTCATTATCCACCTAGTAGGTAAGATGACTATCAAGGAAGTGTTGAATCCAGAGACAAGAGACGCTCCGCTGGACTCTTGACGATAGGTGAAAGCTTTTACTTTCGGGGATGCAACACTTTCTTATGAACAATTACAAGAAAGCAACAGCCATCATACATACTAGGTGGATGAGCTTCGGGTTCGGGTGACGTCATGAGCCAAACAAGTTTCCCAACTTCGGTTCACTTGCAAATCGAAACTGCCAAAACGCTCTTAACCATCAACCAATGGGTAGGTCAACAGTTCAATGTTGAAGTCCCGAAAGTAAAAGCTTCTACCATTATCAAGATACTGGTGGACGGTCTCTTGTCTCTGGGTGAATCCTCGTGAATGAAAAAGTTTTCACCTATCGCCAAGAGGCAAGTTTTTGCCCCTGCCCATGCTCGACTTGTACTATCCCTATAAGCATCTGTCGGTAGAGTAGAAAGAAGTCTCAAGAGCACAGAGCGGAATATGTTTTCCAGTCAATCGGCCGCGGTCGTGGAGTGCGTGTATCATGGATGAGCATCGCGGAAAAGTTCCCGGGCGGCTATCGGCTGGAGATCGTGTAGCGGCGGTTTATCTTCACCGCGAGCGAGTTTATGTGCCTGCCAAGGAGCAGCAGCGCGAGGCAAGAAGGAAGGTGTGAGGGATTTGCATAAAGAAGCCGCTACGGGCTGGCGACGGGGGCGCTGCCTCGCGGTGGCAGGCCGGACTGCGGTTGGTGACGTGAATGATCTATCTGATGCGCGATAAATTCCGATTTGGTTTATCGGCCAACGGAACTAGTCACTCGGTTTATTCCCCGGAGTCCTCCAAGTGGCGCCCGACTCACAGTGGCCGCAGTGCACTGCAATTGGACTGAATTCAATCAGGAACTACTGTTGCTAGCGCACCCACAAAAGCACACGTGTGTAGAGAGAAAGCACACCGGAAAAAGGGAAAGCAACGCTAAAAACAAACAGAATGCGACGTTTTAGGGTGGTCTCAACCCCCTCCTTGACCAAGAAATAAAAATATGAAAAAAAGGAAAATAAGAAAAAAAACCTCGGACCACCATTTTATGTTTCTATATTTTTATTTTTTGGTCGAGCAGAGGGCTGAAACCGCACCAAATTCTGTTTGTGCGGCCTTCCCAAGACTTTAACTCTGCAAGGATAGGAACATCCTATCCATAATATCATTAGTGCATAGAGCCGAATATCTGAACTTTTTTTGACTTCGAGGAAATTCGAATGCTCCAACTAAAGGAAGGACTAATCGGAAGTATTTATGCATGCTAAAAGGAACTAGGTTGCACTCAAACCTTAGGCACTTAGTTCCTTTTAGCATAAATACGTCCAACTGTAAGTTGTGCCACACCAGGCTGTGTTTTGATTTTTCGAGTGGCAACAAGGGATGGCATGCGGAAAGACAAGGGTAGCATAGGAGGGGGCAAGAAAGGGCGCACGACATAAATAATGTTAGCCAAGGGCGGTGGTGGTCAGACGAGATGCAAATCTTGGGGAGGGAGAAGGGGTAGTCCGAGGCTCCTCTCCTTCCGTTCTAATCTCTGGAGAGACGGAAAACACCNTTTTTTTTTTTTTTTTTTTTTTTTTTTTTTTTTTTTTTTTTTTTTTTTTTTTTTTTTTTTTTTTGAGAGCTTGCGCACTCTAGGTATAGTTCATTGACCTTAGTCGTGTAGACAAACAGCCACCGCTAAATGATGGGAAGATTACAACAACAGTAGAAACGGAAGTACAAAGGAAGAAACGAAGAGAAACATCCATGCCACTCCACGGAGACAAGATCTGAGACCATCAAATCTTGCCACCGAGGCCGGGATTCGAACCCGGAACATCTAGGTCTGTGATCAGTTGCGCTAACCACTGGACCAACCGATGTCGGCTCCGGAACTTTTGAGATTTTCCTGAATTTTCCCGGAACTTTTGAAATTCCCGGATTGTTCCAGATCTTTTGCATTTTCCGGAACTTTCTCGGAACTTTGGAAAAATCTAAATAGAATCCTGGAACCTTTGACGGTCACGGAGTGGGAGAAATGGACCACTAGACAAGGTACGAATTTAAGTATTCTAATACATGTTTCTTAACCAGAATTTCACGTAGAACACGATTCGTGCAACGAAAATTACTAAAATCAGCTCATAACGAAGATATCAACGTTTTTATTTCACATTGGTTACGAGGAATTTGAACTGCCCGGTCACAAGAAACTCAAAGCTCTACGTGAGTCAAATCTCGCACTACAACCGTTTCAGCAAGCTTCTCAATCGAGCAATGTCTATTTCCCCCATGTGTTGTTCAGACTATTAGCAATTTGCTATAGCTGAGCCAAAGCGTCAAGATTGAGGTTGCCAGATTTTTATATCGCAGAGACTGTCATGATAACATTTAGCGCGCTATGTGAATCACGTAGAGCATTGAGTTTTCATGAGCGGGTAGTTTGAATTTACGCATCAAGAATCATTAATTATCTTCGTAAGGAGTTGATTTCGGTTAATTTTGTTGTGCGCATTGTGTTTTAAGTGAAATTTTGGTTGAGAAACATGTATCAGAATGCTGAAATTCGTACCTTGTCTAGTGGTCCATTGGAACAAGAAAGTTCCGAATCTCGGGACTTTTGACGGACATGGAATGAGAGCACTGCATTCACACAGTCATAAAAGCACGCACTCATTCGTAAGTTGTGTCGTTACTGATGTTATTATCCGATATCGAAGTTCGATTACCACAATATATGGGCTAATTTTAGACGCATATCGATAGCCAAAGCGTGAAACCACGTATCTCCCTTTGTTGCGTTGCCGATTTCTTTTCATACTTTATTTGCCATTGGAAAACTAGTCAACTTAATTTCTTGAAAATCTCATTGATTATTCCTCTGTTTTCTTTTTCTTTTTCTCGCGGTGCGTAGAAGTTTTAAGCCATAACGTCGGCTTATTCCTCTTCAGAAAAATAAAATAGAATCAGAGATTTTTTTAACACAGCATCGCAGATACGCTGTTTCACACTTTAGACATCCAATTTTGCCCCTGAAATCTCTGCATATTCAAGGAAACGCATCACTCTTTGCACAGTTCTACTGCACATTCGATTTACCTTCAATATTAGAGCAAATACGCACTTCATCTTTTTCTTTTTCTTCTTCTTCTCCTCAGTTATCCTAAATTTCCGCAATATTGCAGTGCACCTCCTTAACCAAAAATAGTGAAACTGAGGGGGTACATTAGTTCAAAGAGTAAGCAAAATAACCAAGGGAGCATCGTAACTAAGTACGTTTCTGGAGAACAATATGTATACTTTTCCCCGATATTTTACCTTTCTTTCCCTCTCAGTTAAGAGCTGTTCCCCTTCACGAAATATGAGGCTAATTGCGAGACGAAACATCGAGTTTGCTGAAAATGTCGACCTCTGTTCCCGCGTATTTCTCAAAAGAAACAATGCTGAGTAATTGGCAACGTGAAAAGATCATGGGTTTCCAGGGTTGACCCCATCCTTTCTCTCGGAAAGAGTGAAAAGTTTCCACGGGAGGCGCTGGAAACCACAGCGTGATGAATCACTGTTGCGTTTCTCTCACCTCCAATTGATTAGTATCTGCGGTAGGGCGATCTAAATGGAGCTAAATCGATTGCACATAAACGTAGATTTGAGTCTCGTATGAGCCCTAAATGTTACCAAGGAAAATCATGCGGTAATTATTATCCCTCTTTCATGTACAGTGCGCACCAGGGTGGCATAATTTTAGGAAAAATAAAAACTCTTGAAATTTTGCGTGAAATATTTCATGAAAATTCAGAAATTTATGAAAGATATTGCAAAAAATACCGGTTCCTTCTCATATTTCCCGACATTTAAAAATTGTGCGACTATCTTCTATTTTTGCATGTTTAAGTGTGGGTTGCATACTCTAGCCCCTGGAAAATATAATGATAATAATAATAATATTTTTCAAAAAAAAATTGAAATTTCCAACCTTTCATTTCTTCCTTACGTCTCATGCTACCTTGGTGCGCACGATTTCTTGAGAAACCTATGCGGTTTAGAGAAATTAGAGAATAATAAAAATAAATAATGAAAAATTCGCAGCATAATGGTCAGAGGCTCAATTCTTTTCATTACTTTTAATTTTATTTTTACATTTTTTTAGGTTTTATTTAAGGCACAATCAAATAGAAACAAATTTTGATTTTCAAGGGCAGTTTACCGGAACAGATTAAAAAAGCATGCTTATAGTTAACTTCACCTACCAATTAAAAGCAAGTGCTTTCCAATTCGGAGCAAGACTCAAAAACACTTGATGAACATCATTAAAAAAAGCATTTTGCCAAGAATGAATAATGTTATGATCTGGAATCCTTGAGGTCCTCGACTTGGAATCACGCATGGCCTCCGGCGAGGCGTCTCAGTTTCGCTGCCTGGACCAGATTCCGGCGGATTGGCTACGAATTCGTGGTGGACACACCCAAACTTGGGCCAGTTTCGTGCAGTTGCGATCAGAAGCATGCCCGACGTTTTCAAATGGGACGGTAGATCGAAAGAGTCAAGAAACGATCGTATGCTGCCATGCTAAGGAAAAACGCCGTATAAACATTCGAGAGTTGCCAAATCCAAATTTTCTCCGATAAAATGCTCATTTTGGAAGAGATTTGAGAATATTTTCTCTTGAGATTTTCAGATAATTTAGATCTAGTTGCGAATGAAGTTTTCTGAAAAATTGGAGGGAGAATCTCCACAAATTTCCCAATAAATTAGTATCTTATCCAAGGAAATTTGGCAACGTCTGAAGACTCATACGGCGTTCCTCCTTAGCATGGCGGTATGGGATTTAAATGGCGAATGAGTCTCTTTGCAGCGGGTCATGAGGGTCCGCCACAGGTAATCGAACTCGGAGACTACTAATAATCGGGTTCATATATTCAAATGTTGAATCTTTCCAAATATTCATGACCCTTAAGAAACGTACCATTATCAAACATTCACTGGAAAAAAAAGTGTCTCGCATCCAGAGTCAAGACTCTTAAGAAATTTGACAAGGAAAAATACTCTTGGTTCAATCGGGGTTTTACTCGAATCAAAAGAAAATTAACAGGCTGGGCTCTCGATTCAAGAAAACTCGAGAGTATATTTTCCTTGTTGAATTTCTTAAGAGTCTGAACTCTGAATCCAAGAGTCTTTTTCTTTCAGTTTTCCAATATTTCCATTGAGGATTCAACAATGGAGAATTTACAGGTGTCTAAAATTTGACGAATTCCGTGTTTACGTGGACGCTACCAAGTGAGCTGAATACGGGGATACCCTTGGTTCGTAAATTGGACACTTATTGGAGGAGATATGAAATTAATATCTAGTCTGCTAAAGTACATGCGTTTAAATGGGAAATACCGCCAGATGACGTCACTAGGCGGTGCATTTTCTCACTTTTAATCTATTTTTCACTATTTCCCATTGCAGAGAAAAATTATAAAAGAGTGCTGCAAAATCAGCTCTTTAGGCACTTTCAGATGAAGCAATAAAAAATTTGCGTGCTAATTCTCCATTCTCGAGATTCGAGGATGCATCGTAATATTCTATTCCGCTAAGGAAGAGCAAGACGGATATGAAAAATTGGCTTACAGAGAAGCTCGATTGCGTCTATGGACCGCTCTAATGCTTCCTCCTTTCGTCATACGTTTATATTTCAATTTTTGTCGTAATTTTGCCATTTTATTGTCCCTCCAATTGCATAGAAGCATAATAAAAAATGAAACGATCTACGGCACAACCCCTGTTTCCTTTGTGTTCTTGGTGGGGCAGTGTTTAGTCCAAGTTATTTTTTTCGATCTAGTGAATCAAATCGTCGCTTCCACAGTAATGCTGAAGTCTAAAAACTCTTCAGAAGCAAAAAGGTCAAAAGGATTTGTAGTGCTTATCTACACCAACCGATCTGAAACGGTGATCCCAATGCTAATCGGATGGCAATCGTGGAGTAAAAGTAAGAAACAGCGTCGCAATGTCAATCTCTGCAGTGACTATGAAATACGTGTATTGGAGACTGATCAACACTGAGGTCAGCGTTTTGGAGCTGATCGAGTCGCAAGTGCGTATTCTTGATCTAACTCTTCCCATCTCTTGCGAGCAAGCGCAAAACACAAGCACATGTAAACTTAGAGTTATAAGCATCAGTAAACTCAACACCTTCGATGGCGAACGAAGATTATAAATACCTTTACTTCTCACCTAAAATCGTGTCACATGTGTTGTTTTTATCGTGACGTTGAAAGGTCGGATAACGATAAGTCCAGTGGGAACACCACACTATCTTCTTGCTTTCAATTCACTTGAAGGACAGAATTTTTTGATTTTTGTTGTATATATTTTCTATATAGGACAACTGTTATACACTACTTGGCAACTCTGTTGAGCCAGATGGCTCATCAGTTTCCCTGCACGACTCGGACACTGGCCCAAAATCTGACGATCAGAGACCGCGTCCCCGAAATTATCGGCCTTTTCAACGGTGCGTTTAATTCTCTTAAACGTTTACGTTTTCAACGTACTTGTGGAACCTGTTTAAAGAAAATTATGCTGCTCGTGAAACGAATAATTGCAGCGTTTTGCCACCGCTATTAAACTATCACCCGAGACACCGGGCTGCACACATTTAATTTTGGTAATTTGAACCAAGTTGCCAGACATCGTCATTTGTTGGCTGTTTTTTAGCGACTTATGAGCGCCGTTTAACCGGACGTTTTATTCAATCGGATGTCGTGATGGATCAAAGATGCATTTTCCGGGTCCCGTATCGATAGCGACGTTATTTTTTTCATTTTTTCGAGGGAGAAAGGGTTGCTTTTGATATGCTTTTTCAAGAATATTGAAATCCTCACACGCACTTGAAATTGAGCACGAACATTTCGGGGGGATATAAAATTTGAATTTTAGTTTGGTTAATGGGTTCTTTGAGACTTGTGCGATCTTTGTGAGAGCAGTTTTTGCCATTTCAAGAAATACTTCTTAGACATGTCTAAATTACGAGGAGTTTAATGCCGGAAAGAAAGTTCAAACTCACTTTCTCATCCTTAAAAATTGGCTTTCGGTGGTAGGTTTTTCATAAAATATACTCTAGAGCGAAAATTAGTTGAAATCATGAATATTGCAATGGATCACACGTAATATCCGATGAAAGTGCGAGTGAAAATTCTGCTCTCAAGCGCTAGTAAAATTTTTGTAAAGTCAAGATCAGGGGGCCGTAAGATCTTTTCCAGTAAGAAACTGAGATTTCGGGCATTTTTTCCCCCTGTTTTTTTTTTTTTTTGCTTTTCTAAGGAAGGGATCATGCAATGTATCACACGCATTTCCTTGTCAATTTTGTGAAAAAGTGCACTTATGCACCCTGTCCCCCAAGCCCCTCAAATAATCATACCCTTCCGATTCGCATACTGGAAAAAAAAGTTAAAAGTTACGGGCTATACAGAGGAGGCCGAAAGCTCCGGGTGCTGGAGCCGTACCTTCGACTGCTCCGGGTGCTAGACCCGAAACTCTCGACCTCTGAGCCCGGCTTCCATGACCGGAGTTGATTTTTTTTCAGTGCACTGGAATTTCCGGAGGAAATGAGGAGGGACGACACCTCTGACTGATGGATAGGTCGTTTAAGCTCGGAAGTTTAAGTCGCAGTGTTAGAGCACGCCAGGTCCGGAGCTTTGACAACTTTTATTTCCTCCCGGGCCAAGTTGAGGCGTCTGTCCAGGTGCCGCCGGTTAGACAAGACACAATGATGGGCCCTAATCACCGTTCGGTTCGTCGTGGCGCTGCGCTGTTCAGAACGATAGTGGCGCTGATATGTCAGGGCCCGCGGTAACGTCCAAAGTTTTTGAGTAGCACTTGAAATTAAGTACTCCGTCCGGGATCACGCAACCGTTTTACACTACTTCCACGCTTTGTTGCCGCCCTGCATGGTGCAAGGTTGTGCATGATGAGTTTTCGCAATAACGATTTGAATTTTTAAGCGGAACATGAGGGTGTTTTTAAAATCCCTTGGTTCAGAATGTGTCTCCTGCAATTGGACTACACTGAAACAAAAAAGTTACGGGCTACATATACATACCGTCTGCTCCGGGCTCAGAGGCCGAAAGTTCCGGGTGCTGAAGCCGTAGCTTCTACTTGCTCCCGGTGCAACGCCCGGAACATTCGGCCTCTGAGGCCGAAACGTGGGACGGTATGTCTCTTTAGACCGTAACTACGGCCTCCACGGCCGGAGTTCTTTTTCAGTGTACATGTTGCAATCAGAAACTACGAATTCTGGCTTAGTTCACAAACACTGTATAAACCATTAGTAACCCTCTTTACGTAAGTGCTTTTACGGTAATCCCAGAAAATTTGGTTCCTGAAATTGTAAAATACAGTCGAATTATTAATGTTACTCTAAAGTTGTGAGTAAATGCTCCCATGGGAGGCTGTTCGAATCCTCATCTCCGGCTGAAATTCATGATTATTTCAAGCACGAGGGACATAAAAAATAAGTTTCTGTACCTAATGCATACCTCGGGAACTAAAAATGATGAACCAATTATACATAGTTCCTAAATTTTTCTGCTCAGAGCTCAACTAAGCGTGGGAAATCTGAATATGAACTAGCGGTTGGTAAGAAACTTGATTTTTACGCAGGAAAACTCCCAGCAAGTTCCGCGTGTGTTTCAAACATTCGAAAAGTCATTTCCCCCGTGATCTCTCATACCACGAGACCGTCCGATTTTGCAATCTTGGTTGTGGGTATGATAGGGTGCAATTTCCTCTTTTTGAGATGTTACATCACGATTCTAGCAGGTAAGGGTACGAATATGGAGGAATATGGCGACGTTTAACCATTGCAAAACATCACGTCCCGAGTCACACCGGTCGGGTCTTCGAAACTTGAACCGATTAACCGAACCCCTTCTCTTGCCCCCTCGGTTGCAACCCGAACAGAGGACACGGAAGCTCGAGACATAATTTTAAACTTGTGCGAGCGTTTACTGTAGAGTCGTTAGTCACTGAAAAAAAAGAAGCAAAAAATTAGAGGAATATCATGTATACATTGTATTGTATTATTTAACATGGGCGGATACAGACAATTCGAACGCGGGGGGCGAAAAAGGTTCCGAAAGGCTAAATTTCGTTCTTATTTCGCGATTTGTTTGGATCACGATATTTGAGTAGGTATGGCATCAGTGGACATACATAACATCATCATCAAGTAAAAAAATGATACGAAAATTGCACATTTGCATAGGACCCTCATTCGCAGTGCATTCCAGAAGAAAATTACGAGGAAACTCTGAGAACGTAAAACTTTACCTCATTTTATTTTCCCTTCAGTTTTCAGTGTAGGCAACCTGAGCTCTCACGTGGTCCTATAGTGGTATCTTCTCAGATGTCACGACTACTCGAGGAAATAATTCACCGAGCGTGCGGCGGAACAGAAAGCCGATGATTTTACCACCAGTTCGCCTTCAGTTTTCGGTATAGGCAAACCGAGCACCCACGTGGTCGAATAGTGGTATCACTCTCGGATATTGCAATTGCTCAAGGATGAGAGCAGAATGAAATCATCAACCGTCAAACCAGAACTTTGGGCGTGGAAAAATAACATTCAAAATTACTTTATCTCGTATTTTTTATTTTTCTGCTAATACTTTAAAATCGATCTGTGATAAAATGTAAATTTCTAATTTATTACATTTGTGGATCAAGGTATTCGTGTGATTGACAAACAATTAACACATTGATTTATAAGAAAAAAGAATAAATCTATATTCTATACCCATAATTAAAACTGATTTGCGTATAAGTACTGATTCAGTAAACATAACATATCATCATCAACAAGTTAAAAAAATGATACAATAATAGCACATTTGCAGAGGACTCCCATCCGCAAAGCATCCCAGAAGAAAATTACTCGGAATCTCTCAGAATGTAAAAGTTGGTTTCAGGACATTTTGTCAACGATTTTTCGTCCGCGCACCTTTTTTGTCCAGTGGTATACGCCCACACGTAAAATAAGCGAAGGTGACTTAGTCCAAGCGTTATATTTTAGTCGGTACCTATGTAAAATTATATTGACAATATGGAAATGAGAAATTGAGAGAGAAGGAGGTGTTGTTATGGTTGCTCATTTTCTAAATGAGATGTCATTACGTTCTCCATTTGAATCATCTTTTTAAATTGTCATTGGTGAATATTTGGTTTTATTTCTATCCTTAAAATATTCGATTCGATTCGACAATATACCTTATGTGTGTATAGGTACTTTTTTTTCTTTTTTTAATTTTTTCTTTACGAAATTATTACTTCATTTTGAAAACATTTATATTTTTAAAACGTGACAAATATTTGTGAAACCTTTTCCGAGCGACATTAATCTCAATAGTCCGCAGTTGTGCCAAAAGAAACAGCAAAAATGAATAAAAGAGGGAAAAAACCAAGAAGCACGCAATCTTTAGTTTTAACCCATTTGTACATCGATATTTAAGAGTCAAATACGTCAAATTTTGAGCGTTTGGTTGCGCGAACACCCCGCTGCAGCACAATAAAAGCACAAAATGTAAAAGAAAAAATTAAAGTGCTTTGGAAATCATTAAATTTGACACGGAATCACCAATATTTCAAAAACACAGATTATAATATTATTCTCCTTTGATAAATTGATACATATTTTTTTCCCATCAATTTAAATGAGAATAGTCAATGCAGAGTGTGCAAAAATTTCAAAATCATGAGTTAAAAAACGCTGACTATGCGAGTATAAATATTAAAGCTTAACAGAGCTGAGCGGCGTGCTGCGAGCGCGAGAGGCTCGCTGGCGCCTACAAACCTAAGTGGATACTTCTCGCATTGCACAATGCTTGAAGTATCTACTTAGGTTTGTAGGCGCCAATGCGCTTTTCGATCTGGCCGCCCGCCCGCCGTGCGGCGGCGCCTGAGGCAACTATTTCACAACAGCGGTGTTAGTTGCACAGTATTATACGAAATTGAACGTATTAAAAATGACAGGCATCCTTTAAAAGTACAGATGTTTCCTCGCAAAATAAATCAACATACTTATCGTACACTGGAAAAATCTAAGAGCCTTCAGCTAAGACAAGTATAGAGGCTTATCCGGTTCAGGTATAACAAGGGGGGGGGGTCTTGAAAGATAATTAAGTCCTGTTACGCCAAAGAGGTGTAGAGAGTTTTAGTGAATTTTGTCTCATGGAATTTATGCTCCCCCATTTTTACCAAAACTCTCAACTATGTATTATTCTCCGTTGGACCAAACAGACAAAACAAAAAAAACAAGCAAACCCTCATTCTTCCAAGACATTTTACATTTTCATCAAAAAACGTCGTGAGCAATTGTCGTTTGTATTTACATGTGGATCAATTAACTTTGGGTCTCAACTGGCACGTCGACCAAAACTCCCGTGCCGAAAAAACGCGTGGACGTAAGTTGCTGGAAAAAACAGGTGCGCGGACAAAAAATCGTTGACGAAATGTCCTATAACCTAAAAGTTTACCCTTTATTTTACCTTACCTTCATCAGCCAACAGTAGCCAATTTCAAGGTCAAAAATGACTAATTTTATAGCAAAAGGTAGCAATTTTCTTTCAACATTTTTATTGCTTTTTGCTACTTGTGTGTGTGCAACGACTTATTGTTCGTATTAAAGAATTGAATTTCACGGTTGCTAAATTTTAGCAACATCCGCTGGCACTTACCTCGTTTTGAATTTCCATTCTCAGTTGTTTATGACTGAGATTCCATTACGTTTGTTATTAGGTTGAAAACTCTCATGATTGCCCTGAATACACCATGAGCAGATCGCAGACGGAGGAGCTTCATGAAGAATCGCTGTTGTGCGGTAGTGTCGCCGCCCATCCCGATGAATTGCTTCGTTCCCACTTGGCGTCCCACAGGGAA
The DNA here is from genome assembly GCF_001854935.1 of Bemisia tabaci. Taxonomy (NCBI): domain Eukaryota; kingdom Metazoa; phylum Arthropoda; class Insecta; order Hemiptera; family Aleyrodidae; genus Bemisia; species Bemisia tabaci. The sequence continues at coordinate 2,217,722 of NW_017562455.1, read as the reverse complement.
TTTCATCATTACCGTCCACGTAAACTGTGTTTTGAGGGGTCAGCAAGGAAGCTCATCGTGGCTCACCTTTATTTTCTTTGGCCAAAGCCACAATTTGCGCATGGAATATGGTTGCTGTGCAGCTTGCCGGACTGGGCAGCAAATTTCAACATTAGCGACGCTTCGGAACACTTAGCTCAAATCTTCGTGATAAGTAACAGGATGATAATGCTGGGATCTCAAGGGAAATCAAGGCTGAAAATGCCAAAAATATATTTAGGTATACGATTTATGTAGATATATAAAAGTATATTTGGTACATCACTTCCATCATTTTCCGCGTTTGAAATTCCCTCGAGTCTTGGAACTTTTAAAAAACGGGCTTGCCTGGGTTTTTTTCAAAAAATACGCAATAAATCGCCACGTAATCTGCTCACCTGCGTTCTGATGGTTGAAGTTGATAGCGAAGCGATAGATAAAGCAGACATAAAGAGTATGGAGCGATCCTATTGGTTGAAATGAGTGGTTCATATAGACTAAGGGAGAAAATGATGGACTAACTATAGGGTCTCCCGTTGGTTGCCGTTAGTTAGTGTGTTACCTACCTCCTTTGTTCATTGCAACCTCTCGCTTACACAAATAAGATCCCTTTTGTCTTCTTTGTCTATCGCTTTGTCGAATGATTTCAACGATCAGCGGACCGATTATTGAAATTGATAGACAAAGCTGTAGACAAAGAAGACAAAAAGGATATGCGGGGATTCTTATGATGGAAACGGGTATTCGCAATGGACAAAGGGGGTAGGTAATAGACTAACTGTCGGCAACCCATGAGAGACCCTATAGTCAGTCCATCATTTCCTCCCTTAGTCAATATGAACCACCCATTTCAATCAATAGGATCGCTCCTTACTCCTTATGTCTTCTTTGTCTATAGCTTTGTCTATAAATTTCAATAATCAGCCCGCTAGTTCTGGTGGAGAAGTATCCTTCTGGAGAGATCCTCCGTCGAGATGAGAGGATCTGCGGCAACGGTGTGGGAGATCGTGTTGATAGCGGCGGGACAGCAATACGAATCGATCACGGCGATGTATGTTGATGTTATGCGAAATTAATAGTTGGATAATGGCATGTTTCCCGCTCGTGGAAATCGGGTGAGTCACTGTCCAGCGCGGCGGTGCGCCCGCGTCGCGAAAACGGATAAATGTTGATTAATTTCATCAATTTCCGAGGAGAGATGAAGGACCAGGGATGCAAGGTCTGCCACGCGTAATCACGGAGGCTCGCCTCATCTCCGCGGCTCCGTCGCGGTATGCAATCTTCTCCCACTCTAGTTTCAACCTTAGACCATTCAGATAATTTGCATGAAAGGCACTCGAAATCCACCACCGCACCTCGAGGAACTCCGATGAGCTTATACAGAAAAAATGAGCATCCTAAGAAAAATCGGATTCGGCACAGTAGATCGTATTCGATATTGGTTCGATATGAACCAGTGAGAACGAAAACATACCAACGCCGAAAAATGAAAGTAATCAAGACACACAAAACTGCACAGTGGATGAAGAAATTAGTCTAAGAAAAAGATTATTGGTGCCGAAATACAAGCACCTAAGGACATTTTAAAGGTCCAAGTTGGAACAGACGCGCTAACTTCTATGACCTGCATCCGTCACTGATATTGCAGTGCTTAAAGTTCGCGCGCGCTTAAAGTTCATTTTCAGCAGAAAGGCTCACACTTGCAATAGTACCTATGTACGGACATGTCGATCATTTTGAAGGGTAAATCATGGAGCTGTTAGGCCCCAAAAGGGCAGCCAATCTGTGAACTCGAATTGTTCAGAATGATTAATTATTACAATTGTTCCGACGCGTCATTTGTGAAGCACGCATTTTACTTAGTTTCTGCATGCATTTACTCATTTTTGCAAAAAAGAAAGCTCATCAATGAACATTCATGGCCATCTTTCTTTGATATTGGAATCTGAAGATTGACAACGGCATTTTTCTAGTGTTTTTGTATCCGAGGGTTGAGTGCCGTTTTGGGACCTGCACGGAGAAAAAAACCTCGTGCGGGGGACCTGAAGTTTAGGTCATATGGATCTCTGAAGTTTTCAGATTGAGCATCTGAACACTTTAGATCTAGCTATCGAGGTTTGGATCACACATCTGAAGTACTTCAGATGTGAGAACCGAAGTTTTTCGGATGTGAGAACCGAAGTTTTTCGGATGTAAGAACTGAAGTTTCAGATGTGTGATCCGAACCTCGACAGCTAGATCTAAAGTGTTCAGATGTTCAATCCGAAGACTTCAGATATCCATATGACCTAAACTTCGGGTCCCACGCACGAAGTTTTTTCTCCGTGTGACAACGGCATTTTTCTAGTGTTTTTGTATCTGAGGGTTGGCTGCCATTTTGCGACCTGAAAGCTCCATCTTTCGACTTACCTGTACTATCCTCATTCATGCACTTTAACACTCGCTACAGTGGATGTATTTTCGATTCCGACGTGGTATCCCTCCGTTCTGTTTCTCGATTCATTATTAGTCTAATGTATAGGTTTAATTAAGAGCGCGGAATCAAAAGGACTGTCGACACCTGGCGAGTTGCGACGGATGATTTACGGGACCGGGGCCGCAGAACAAGCGCCGACCTGGCCCTATAAATCATAGCATTCGTTTCGCGCTGTCGGGATTTTTTGCCGCCCGGATATTTTATACTCGCTCCGTAATTAAAATATCAAAATCGAATCGAAAGCCACGTCACCGACTGACCGCAGTTTATCAGTCAGTGTCGTCCGCTTTTCAGCGCCGCCGCGCTGCGCCGCGCCACGGCACGCGAGACCCGGGCAGGAGTGCTAAACGGGATGAATGGGATGAGCTCTTATGCTCTCATGCTTGGACCAGGCAGGCCTCCCGTTTTCCGGATAATGGAGATGTTGCATGTGTGAGGAATTTGCGATTTAACCATTGATTCTTATGTAAAAGTTCGCGAGAAACACGATGGTGCCACTGGTTTTCTCTTAAAGCAACTCCCAATCTCAAAATAAGCTCTCAAGTTGAGGCCAAAATGGAGGGGATATCCCACGCTATCCTAAGAGTCCACCTCTATCAAAAATGTGTTGAGAGTGATCAAGATTCTATATTTCTTACGTCTAAAACAGAGAGTTTTTCTACCTCAGAAAACACACCGCAAAAATCATAAGATAAATCGTCGCTCCTCAGACAAAAGGCCGTACCTCAATTTCTACGTGAGCCCTGTTTTACATATAGATCCATGCTTTCTGGGGCTCTTGCGGAAATCAAGATACGTCATTACGTCGGAGGAGCGACGCGACGAACGATCATAGAGGATCCCTTTTTTCTAACAGAGCACAACTACAACGATATTGACAGCAGTAGCGTGGCGTGAATTGCGATTTATCGATTGTTATGCCATTTAAACCTATGGTAAAGAATCGATTATTAAGGCGTTCGCTGCGAACACCCTGTCTACCGATCCTTTTCCATAGGTTTAAATGGCATAACAATCGATACATCGCAAAGCACGCCACGCCACTGATTGACAGCGGTTGGTATTTTTAGTAAAAATAGTGCTGAGGTACATAAAATATAGCCCTCGCTGTGTCGCTGACATTGGGTGTGGAATATTATCATCATGTAAGATGAGATTGGAACACTTCCTCATTGAAGCCAAATTAAAATAATGAAATTTCAGTTTTAAATTATTCAACACAGCAGAGGGTTGGCATGTTTGTTTACGGTACCAATGTCTCCACCTCTATCCCAGATCTGAGGAACAATTGTAGATGGCCTGTTCTCGAAAGATGCTAAAGGGACAAGCAGTGAAACACTTTCGGAGCTTAAAATGTAGCAGGAAGCGAGATTTATGGCAAATGTAATTAAAATCAATAATTTATTTCTTTATTTCACCTGATTAATGTACGACTTCCACTTCCACTTTGCAAATGCTCTTCCAACTTTGTTGCCAAATTTCTACAGCACGGAAGGGAATTTTCTCGGAAGCCAAAGAGTTTGATTTGCGTAAAAGGGAATAAAAGAAAAGCATATTGGAAAAAATTATAATAGAATAAATCTTATTTCTCCTTTTTTTTTGACCCGATGAACATACTCCGGCTGTCCTGAGGCTGTGCATGAAAATCTTATTTTCCACCCTTTTTCTCTCCTTTCAATATCATCACGATACTTTGATCCATATTGCTTGCTTTGCCGATGATTTGTATAATTAATACTTATATTTCCCTGATAACTTTATACTGAGTCATGACACTAATGAGATAACGAGAATTTATTCATCTACGTGATCATTAAGTCAAAATTTACTCCAACCCTTTAAATCCTCTTAAATGCCGCTCAGTAAATGTGTAACGCTAAATTTGGGATTTTTCGACCCCTCTTTCCCTCGTAAAGCTTTTTATACAAAGATCCCTATCCTTCACCACGTAGAAATCAACTTTCATCATACCCTCCTCGACCCTCCCCCCAGAGCGTCACGTATTTTTTGAACGACCCTTCACAGAGGCGGGCGCGTTATCATACCACACATTGAATACTTAAATAATATTAATTCTATTAATAACAGTACTTAATGAAAAGAATTCGATATTAATTAAATACATTCCAGTGTGTAATTTGCTATCGGTGAAACTTGGCGCAAGATTTAGCAACAGGGCGGAGTTGGCCTCGAAGTAAAAAGTATCCACGGAATTTGACTATTTATTAGCTCGGTAAAAGCTGAGCAGGGCAAAGAGCTTTCACCCCACTTTTTAAAACGAGTAATTAATATTCTCGCAATGTTTACTTTTTGATTTCATTTCCATCCCGATTCGGGAAACTCACCCCTCCCACCCCCGAGTGACGCATCGTCTGAATACTTAGCATTCACTCCTGTTGATGCAAAATGCAGTCTGCCACCACTTTCTCAGAAAAATTCCCCCGAACGGGTTGAGACATTCTTATGGGCGCTTAAAATTCCTATGAAAAACCCACCAGGATTCGAGTCACATAGGCCTAGAATGTAGAGATATAATTTGTAGTGAAAATTGTCTTGCTCTCTAACCGGTAAAGCTGGCTGCAGTTTTTTTTTTTCAGTTCGTGCTAACCAATCTTTTTTTTTACTTAATAGGCAAATAAATTATTACAAAAAAAAAATACTTATATCTATAATGCGTTGAGCTTAAATACTGGATATCTTCTTACAGTAGAAAATCTTTACAAGTATTAAATTAGGTACCCAAACACTGACAACCCTTATCCTATATGCAATTAACGTGCTTCAAAATTATTACCTTCAAGTAATAGGGATTATAATATATTGAAAAATTATTGCCAGGCTANTTTTTTTTTTTTTTTTTTTTTTTTTTTTTTTTTTTTTTTTTTTTTTTTTTTTTTGTGTGTGTGTCACAGAATGATTTTATTGTATGAGAGTGGATTTTTCTCTTCTTTTTTTCTCTTTGTTTTTCAGATCAGGTTACCAACGAACCTTTAGGCACCTATCGTATGGTACACGTCCTCGTTATTTTTATTTGATTTTATTTAAATATAAGTATTGCAAAAAGGATTAAAAAGCTGCAACGTATTGTAACATTTCAGTTGAAAAATGCTATTTGGACAACTGCCATACTTTATCGATCGAGCTCAACCGTTTTCGGACTGTTTAGTTGGTAACAAGTTTAAAGACGATAAAAATCAGAATTTCTGATTGGTGAGTAGAATCAAATAAGTTTTGCTCTACCATGTCTGCCAACTTTTTAGTCCTTCAAAATGGAAAAATCTGACATTTTTTTTTTTTAAATTTGTTCAAAATTTTACGCTTAATCAGGTCCCAACATCGCTTTAGGCAGTTTTTGCCATTTAATATCAGAATTTTGGCCCTAAACAGCTGAAATGTCCTGTACCGTAGCCTGTCTGCGACTCAAGTGCGCAACTTTAACGCTTCATAACCATCATCTTGCATCTAAATACTTCCACTTCTGCTGTAAATTCACACTCAATTTGTACCTAACTTATTATTTTCAGTTATATTCATCCAAATAAGTGAAAATATTGACAGTCTTTGCGTCATGCAGCCTTGTCTGCGGAATTCGCGTCCTGTACCGTAGCCCCCTTTTTTCAGCATCATTTCGTCCGTTACAGTGCAGCACTTATGAACTTTGTTTATTGGCGCGTATACGTAGTATACCGCCTTTGCGATCGTTTCGACCCCCCACTCGATACAATAACCGAGTCCCTTAGTTCCTTACCGAAAAGTGACTACCGCGAACTTCTGAGATTTTCCAAAGCGTGTAAAAAGTTTATTTATCCATCAATAATTATTATTTAAAGTAGTTTCTCATTCTGGGGCTCATTAGTTTATGTGCAGTGAATACCAACAGTCTACGTTACTTGGTTTTTTTAAAAAAAGCCTAAGAGTAGGGCGCGCTGATTTAAAATATGCATATATAAGCAGAAGCAAGCGAACTGATTCGAGGATGGCTGATCAGGTCGGCACTCGTTGAATGAGAATTTCACTTCTTCGTTTTGTTTAAAACGTTGCTTTGACAGATCTCCACAACCCTGTTATGATTTTCAAAATTTGGTACTCCTTGCTCTGATAGCCGGGGCCAGCAGGATAGTGGTAAGTGCAATCTGTGATGAGCCTCGAGACTCATTAGACCATGTGCTAATCGTGGCCTATACAGAAATTCACTCCCCTATCAGGCCAAAACAGTGCACAGGCAGGCACAAAACCCAGGTAGTGTCCCGGTCCTGGCTCGGTTCGCCGCGTCGCTTCCCAGCTGAAGAACAAAAGGCGACCCTCGCGGTCCTCGTCACAGTCAGACCTAATTACTTTCACTCGATTACCCATTTCACCGTCACGCTGGGATCCATCAAATTTTCGAAAAAATTGTTTCGCGAGTACCTAGGAATTTTTTCCTTACTCTCCGTTCAAAGACGAATTGAAAGAGGTCTCATTCATAAAAATCGGCCGAATAGAAAAGAAGTTACAGTATTCGAAATCCAAGAAATCAACGAAACTTCTCCAAACAAAAAATAAAATGAAGAGGAAAAAAGAAATGTATAAATTACAATTAAATATAATTGACCTCAGAATTTGGCAAGCAATTCAACTATATAACGGAGAAAAAATTGGGAGAAATTACAAAAAATTCGCCTCTTGCAAGGGGCTTCCTTGTAAGAATTTTGATCGGAAGGCAAGGATTGAATACCAGCGCAATACACCATACAATACATGGTGTGCCTGAACGAACATTTTTTTTTGTGTCAAAATCGAAAATTCTTTATATTTTTTAACTACAGTGTCTCTTGAGTCGTTTAAGCCAAAAAAAAATTCCGTCAAGATTCTGGAAAGTAAAGGCGCTTTAAAAGTATTCTGGGGCTATGTATCCTAACTGTGTCCACACATGGTTTCTGTTCAGCATATCCATGTGTAAGTATTTTTACACGTAGAATCTAATTTTCACGTCAGGGAGTCGACACATCTCGATTTTTTCGATTTTATACGGAAAATTGATGGTTTTTCGGGATTGAAATTATTATTGTTTCATGAAAAATAAATGCACCCAAAATGACTATAGCATATTGATTTTTATATATTTGCACCCACGAAATCTGTTGGTAAATTCAACGAGTGAGTGCATCGACCTGGTATATCAAGTTTCTGCAATTTTTTACGGCAAATCGGTAGATTTTCGGGATGTAGATTGCTTACTTTCAATTCATAAATGAATAAAGCATGGACATGGTTGAACTTCTTTGCATGGAAATACGTTTAAAATAACAAAATCAAGACATATTTAATGCAATTGCATTTATATCGAGTCAATTTCTTTTCAATAATATATCGGGATTTAAAATAGGTACCGGTGATTTGGATATTTTAGCCCCAAAAATACCTTTAAATCTATTGTAGGTACCTTTCAGGAGTTCGACAGAATTTTTCCTTTCTTCGCTTAAATTATTCCGTAGCACTTTTTTTCAAGAATCTGATAAGATATTGCTGGGGGCAGATCAAAAAACTTAAACTCGTTCGAATGGCTTTCTACATTCACAATACACGGTCTCGTCAAAGTGCGTCGTCGAAGAGTTGGATCGTATGAATTCTCTTGTTGTGCTACTTGCCTATTTTGAAATCTCTGTAAATGACAACTAAAGGAGTTGATATGTGTGAGTTAATGACGCGCCTTATCAACACATTGTGTTGGAGTTCACTGCTTGTTTTTTTTTGTGTTATCGTGACTATCACACGCTGATGTCGAGCAGAGGAAAAAAACCGCAATGAAACAATAAATTTTGACCGTTTTTTATGAGTTTCTAGGTTTAACGATCATCTAGGATGTCCTTACCGTATACCTACCTTTTTAATGCATAAATCACTTCAAACTCTCGAATTTTGGTGTTTTTTGATACGCTCTGATATCTTAACTTCAAATCCAGAATTTCAACCACATGCGTGAATATGCCCGAGCACCGTTGCCAATAATCACACGATTTGTCCGCACCGTAGCCGTCCGTACCGTAGCCCGTAGCCGTCCGGTACGATAGCCCGTAGCTGACGCGCGATGCGGCCGGGTCTACGGTAAGTACGGACAAAATGCGAAAGTCATCCAAAAATCGGTGCGCTGTTTGATAGATCATCCCACTTTACTTTATTTTATCTATCACCAAAATTTGGAATTTAAAAAAAAAGAGAGACGTATTTTTTTTTAGTGCGACGCGACTTTGAAGAAGGAGGCTTTTTTTTCGATGATTGCATAAGGATCGCCATCTTTTTATTTTTTTCATTTTTTCTTTTAGAACTTTGAGTCCTCTTTTTCGTCTGAAGTTCATAGCAATTTATTCGTTTAATATTTATTCGTTAATATCTAACTTATTTTTTTCTTATTGTCCTTTAAATATTTATTTAAGGTGATTTGTGACCACATTTTCGATAAATTTACCTTTTTGTTTTCTTTCTTATTTTGTAAAAGTGCACCTGAAACGTTCTAACGTTGTCAAGCTTGTTTTAAGAACTCAGCTTCTAAGATTTGTCCCTAATTATTTAATGCGTCTACTTTAAAATAAAAGCAGTTCATTATTTTTGAAAAACTGATTTACTTACTCTTTTTACCTTTATTGCCTGTAATTATTTATAAAAGTGGCACTTATAAGCTATGCTATAACTTAGCAGTTTATTCCCCAATGAATTTCAGTTCTTTATAATTTGGCCCTTGCATACAGTAATATTTACGAATGCCTCTTCGTCCTTACCGCAGCCCGTTTGTCCGTACCGTAACGTTATTGTCCTGTACCGTAGACCAGTAAAAAATTGTACAATTTGCAGCTTTAAAAAGAGCAAACCTGTAGAAATTCTTTAAAAAAGTTGTCTACCACATCTTCTAAGTTAGTTCTAAAGAAATTAATTAAAATTAATCGTATAATTACATTTCCCGGTTTTTATGGGAGAAAAATGATGGCGCAAAATTCTATAAATCGGACTTTAGAGCAATTTGGGTGCTAAATTTTGGAAGTAAAAACTTTGAAGGAAATTTTTTTTTATTCTTCTACAAGAATATATCTTATTGAGTGCAAAAAAACTTAAAACGGTATTATTATCGCACGTATTGATAGAAAAACAAGCCTGTTTAATTGGTCTACGGTACGGACAAAAAAACTTAACTTCCAGCGATAAAAGAAGCCAAAAAATTTTTTCTGTTGAAAAAGAAGATTGACCACTATTAAAATCGACTTTCCAAGAGTATGAGGACTTCAGAAAACATCCTGAAGTCTTGAAATAACTAAAGTCACTTTTTTACAAAACGATGGCTCCAAGAGCAAAACTTATTTGATTCTACTCTGGTACGAAAAGAGATGTAAAAATAAAAAATAAAAATAAATATATGAGGAGGAAATACATATTCTGAACCACCGATAGTATTTTCCGCCCCTCCAATTTTATTAGTAAAGGTTAAAGTACTCGTGTACTGGCGTGAGATTGCCCTGGCCTCTATGATTGGAGGTGCAGCAAGTTACTTTTTAACCAATTACCGCTCATTACCTTAATAATACCGATTCATACTTACTTCGATACGAAGAAATGTTACTGTCGTCACTGAATAGGCAATAAATCAGATAAATTCGAAAGACATACTTTACTGGCGAGGGTCCTGCTATTTGCTTACATGTGTAAGGTAAGGTGCTCAGTGCAATTAATCAATTTAGACCGGAACATGCGTTAGCGAATTCAATTAGTATTCAAAAGTGAATGGGCGGAGAAACCTCCCGATACGCAATACGTAATAATTACTCCTCGTAATATTTACTTGCAATGTTGTCAGCATGATAGATAAGTGTTATCGTGCATATGCGGATCTGTATATATAATAGATAGCATGGTAAATGATGCAGATTCTTGGGTTCCAACTGTCACTGTATTTTTCCATTTCTTATTAACTATACTTTGAAAAGACTGTGACAATTTAACATACCGCGGACATTCAACGATCTATAACAATGGACATTTTATACAGTTGGCAACCTTTTCCCCCTGTTTTTACATTCTCGATTGTACAGATTACTCCTGCAATATACGTTTGTGCACGCTATGGCTATGGATATCATGTGAAGCTCTAAATATATGTTTTAAGAGCTCCATTGTTTTCCACCGAGTTGTAATTCTTTATATACTGATCTTTCTACTGATGGGCTTCATGGAATAGCCGAACAGTGAAGGTATTCATATATTTTTAGAATTAAAAAAACGCACAATCCGTACAAATCAGATCACAGTTTGGATACCTCAGGTTTTACGATTCCATGCAAAATGTGAATATTTCAAATAAAAAATTCAAAGCAATACATGTGATATTGTATTTTTTTGAGGAATAAATAATACAGTTTTTAACATTTCATTTTATATTCTCTTGACCTAAAACTCTCACTTTAAGAAAAAGAAAAAAAATCAGAAAAATGTGGGTTTTTTATATTTTTTTATCATTATTATTTGCTAGATATGTTTCATCTAATTACAGAATCAGTGCAGTGCGGAAATGATACATTTCGCAGCTCCAAGCCCTTGCGACTTCTCACGCTCGAGTGTTACCTAAAGCAATAACGAGGACCGAAGGCGAAATTTGGAAGTAACGAAGACAAATGACTGACCGTCAACAGAATCGGAGTGCTTCAAAATTACGACACTCTACCCCTCCCCCACCCCGCCTTTAACATCTCCACCCTCGGAATAGTTTTGACGTCCTGTATTGGTTAATTTTGTTTTATCGCTCACGACATTTGACAAACCCGCTCCCCCTCCGTAAGGAGCAACTTTCGAGAGGAGGTGCCGGTTTTTTGACACTGTTCGTTAGCTATCTACTTACAAGTCTTGGAGCACCTCTACGTATTTCTAGAATAATTAACAAAAATAGCCCGAATGATTTAACGAAACAAAACACAAGAAAATGGGAAACCATGCCTAAGAACAAACAGAAGTGATCAAATTTAATCAAGTTTAATATGCATATTGCACCTTGTAATACGATTCAATAAAATAATGATATGCCGAAGGTGTCTACTTTGATTAGTACTAACTGCTAATGCATTCCGCTCGTTCCGGCATCTTCAGAGCCGTTCTGAATATGAATCCTTTGTAAAACTTTTATAAATTCTATTATTTTATTAGTCAAGAGTGACTTTTGTTACCACGAATGGGGATCGGACAGAGACAAGGATCGGAGGGGCTTTTTGATTTTTATATTTTTAAATTTTTTTGTTTTTTGCAACATTTACCTCTTATTTATGAGCTACTTTTACAATTTTTGATTTATGTGAATATTGGATGAAAAAACATGTGTTGTAACGCTTACTTTCTTACACAATGGTCCATTGTGGTCGATTATAAAGACTATCTCATTCCTCTATCGCAGGAGTATGGGTTCAGTGGCGCGGCATGCTTCGCGAGGTATCGATTGATCGACCACTTGAGTTTATGAAAAAGGATCGATAGACAGGAAGTTCGTAACACCCAAATAATCGATTCTTCACCATAGTTTCAAATGGGGAAATATCGATAATCGATCATTCACGCTTCGCCACGGGTATGGTTACAAGAATAGTGGAGTGGTCATTGATAGTTTCATTGCGATTTACTTAGAGTGGTCACCGGAGGAGAGCTTTGCCGCGTGTTCATCAATTTTCCGCGATTTTTCAAAGCATATTTACTCCTCGCCGCCCCTAGGGCCCATTGCGGTTTCCCCCTCCAAAGAGGCGGCTTGTCTAATCTTTGATTGTATTTCTTGTTTATTGCTCCGAGCAAGGTTAACGACACTTTTCGGCAATTGGTGACGACTTATCATGCTTAACGCAACGCGATCGAGTGAAGGGGGTCGTTTACCATGCTGCCACATTTAAATCCTTCCCCACTATGAGCAGTTTGATTTCTTTTCTCATTATCACCATCCATCCGTTTCTTAATCTTGTCGTTCTGCATGCTCTTTCATAATCCTTTTTCTTTCCTCTATTCATACGGTTTGAATCCCTCATTTTTTTATTTTCCACCGTCTTTCATCTTATTTTCCCGATTTTTGTCCTCTTCCTTTCTTTTCCAATATCTATATGTCGTCACCTTCCGGCCAAAGTATCACAAGCGCCATGCGACGATTAAAAATTTCGGCCGCCTTTTCATTTTTTTTACAGAGAAATTGTTCAACGAAGCTGTCCGAACATTTTACCGAATTTCCTTTGTGCTGCCCATAAAATTCAGTGGAATTTTCAAACAGATTCAACCAACAATTTCTCTGCAAAAAGATAAAATGGCTGCGAAAATTTTTAAACGTTGCATGGCGTTTGTGTTACTTTGGCCGAAAGGTGACGATGTATTCCTTTCCTTTTTTCTGTTCAATTATAATGTCTGACGCTTATAGCGTGTATTTGTTTTTCTCCCATCTCATCTACTTGAAAAAACAAGTGAAATTAAAATGCTGTATTATTTGGCATCAGAGGTTGTAAAGCGCGCTTCATTTCCTTTGGGAGAAAAATGATCCGGGGATCCCTTCTCGACCGCCCCACAATGAGCAGCGATTACTCATTAGTCGAATGAGAGGAATTATGACAAATCTGGCGAAAAATTTGTAAGGACAATGTCCAGTAAGAAAGCTTAGTGGGCGATTGAAATGCCGAACGCGAACATTATTTTCTTCGAGTCGCAAAATTTGTCGCTAAGTTTGCAATGTGGGGCAAGACGGATTTTTTAATATAATGAACCCGCAACATCGATGTTCTTTCTTTCGTACTGATTGATAAGCCGCTACCAAAGTAAAATAGTGATAAAATTCAGCTCCAACCCGATTTCTTGTGTATGAAGGTAAACCGTACTTATTAGAAAATCAACCAAATGGTCTTGAGTATCACAGTTGAGATGTTTGTACAACCGTATCCTTTTAGGACGAGGAAATTTTTTTAAAAAAATCATCCAATATACCTAAAAATGAAACTTTATAAAAATGTCCAAATAGACATTGAACGCCTGAGTATACCACGGACCCAAAATTTAAAACCCATGATTTTTTTTTTTTTTTTTAAATAAAATAAAATAGAATGGTATTCATCTATGACCGTAATGAAAACACTAAAGATTAGTTCTCATTCGAGATCCGTATAAATTGAGACGAAATTGAAGAAGTAAATATAATAGTGATTATTTGTGCAACTTACACGTCACGCATTCATAATTGCAATGAATTTGGTAATAAATGAGATAACTCCGAAATTCATCAAAAGCAAAATTTGAGTATATCTCAAAATTTTGAATCCCTTTGAAGATCTCACTCAGATTCTTAAACCATCCAAATATCAAGTGCTTACACATAAGTAAAATTCCAAGTGGTTCCATTTTTCTCAGGTTCACAATCCTAAATTGCAATTTTTCACTAATAAATCGGAAAGTTCCATGCGCTGCGTTTTCACATGATAAACCATGTAAACCCTTGTAAATCTGCTTTAAATCCACGGAACGGCTGTGAAAGTGGCCTTTATTATCGTATGGGCGTCGGCCCCGGGAAAGAAAAGCAAGTGGGATAGCATCGTCGGGGCTGCGGGGAAAACGCGAAACATCAGAAGCGTGGATGACCACGAACATGGACAAAGTAGTTAATTGACTATTGATCGGTGGGGAGGGTCGAGGATGGGGTGACGGGGGTGAAAGGTCTCCACACCACTAACACTTTTTCATACTCACCGCCAACTGGCCCCCACTTTCTCCGCACCCCCGCACCGCCGCGGCCCAAAACAACTCAACCTCGGATCACAGATCACAACTCACCCCTCCTCCTTAACAGCCGTAATTTAGAGACGCAGCTTCCTCCACGTGATGTAGGGCCACCTCCATTTCCTTAGTGCTTCCAGCTTTAGTGGCACTAGCGTCCTCCTCGCCGTGCTCTCACGCTCGAGTTTTTCCTTTTCAGCCTCCGGGGGATCCTCCCAAAAGTCCACCAAGTTTGCTTAAAACCTACACTCTTAAAAATTGAGTGCAAACGGTGTTGAACGCGCAATGCGTGAAGTATTCTTCCACTCTTGTAGGCGCTTATATGCATGTCCCAACTTTCACGGCGGCCACTCTGTGTTCGGCGCAATGCGCGAAGTATTCCACCAGTATCGCAGAATCTAGTATCGTAGAAAGCTGCACGAGAAACAATGTTAAAGTGGGCGTGATTTCCTTAGGAGATATGGAAAAGCGGGATTTTACATTCTGTCAAACGGAACTATGTGCCAACTGAATGCGGCAGTCGTGAGCCGTGGGAATGGCAAAAGAGCGTTGTGGACATGGCTCATGAGTTAATGCGGAGTGATATGAATGCGGAGCGGAATCAATGATCCTTACGGAGTCTCATAAGCTTGTGTGGTGCTAATTGGGCGTATTTCTGTCGAACGGAACTGTAGACGAGTGGGAAAGATGGGGTGGGCTCTAGAAAGCTGCATAAGAGACAACGTATAAGTAGGCGTGATTTCTTTTGGAAAATGGAAAAGCGGGGTTTCACATTCTGTCAAACACGCTTCTTCGCGCATTGCGCCGAACACAGAGTGACCGCCGTGAAAGTTGGGAAATGCATATTAGCGCCTACAAGAGTGGAGAAATACTTCACGCATTACGCGTTCGACACAGTTTTTACATAAAGAATTAAAGAAGAAGAAGACGAAGTGCCCAATTAATATGAGATGTCGTCTGGAGAAACAAGTATACACAGTAAATTCTAATTGATAAGTTTATCTTATAAATTATATTTCAGCTTTTTGAAGATGTAATTACATCTGTAAGTGTGCTTTGGGCTATTTGTTTTACGTAAGGAAAATAAAATAAATACAAAAAAACCAGTAAAAGTGGGTTAGTTGTTCCTGCGAAAAATGATTTCCCGTAACTCTTCATACACTGCCTCCAAAAAAGGACCTCTATTTTTCTGAATTATTTAGGTAAAGCCCGAAAAAAATCGGATATCCCCGAGAGATCGAGTTTTTCCGCGAAAAATTAAATTATCTCGAGAATCTGAATATGCTTGGTGTGCTTTCGGCTACCGAGTCCCCGCTTGATGGGCTTGATTATGGGGAGGCATCCTAAAATTTCCAGACAACACCAAACTAACCCAGAAACAAGGAGGCAGTTATTTTCATAATCAGCTCTGAAAGTCTGCTACAAATTCTCCTACTATTTCGCAATCCAACTCGGTTTCAGGACAATTTGTCAACGATTTTTTGTCCGCGCACTTTTTTTGTCCAGTAGTTTACGCCCACACGTAAAATAAGCAACGGTGACTTGGTCCAAGCGTTATATTTTAGTCGGAATGTACAATTTTATTGACAATATGAAATTGAGAGAGAAGCAGGTGTTGTTATGGTTGCTCATTTTCTAAATGAAATGTTACTTTCTCCTTTTGAGTTATTCATCTTTTTAAATTGCAATTGGTGAATATATGGTTTTGTATCTATCCTTAAAATATTCGATGTACAATATACCTTACATATGTATAGGTACTTTTTTTTCTTTTTTTAATTTTTTCTTTACGAAATTATTACTTCATTTTGAAAACATTTATATTTTTAAAACGTGAACAATATTTGTAAAGCCTTTTCCAAGTAACATTAATCTCAATAAGCCGCAGTTGGGCCGACAGAAACCACAAAAATGAATAAAAGAGGAAAAAAAACCAAGAAGCACGCAATCATTAGTTTTAACCCATTTGTACATCGATCTTTCAGAGTCAAATACGTCAAATTTTGAGCGTTTGGTTGCGCGTACACCTCGTTGCAGCACAATAAAAGCAAAAAATTAGAGGAATATAATGTATACATTGTATTGTATTATTTAACATGGGCGGATACAGACAATTCGAACGCGGGGGGCGAAAAAGGTTCCGAAGGCTAAATTTCGTTCTTATTTCGCGATTTGTTTGGATCACGATATTTGAGTAGGTATAGCATCAGTGGACATACATAACATCATCATCAAGTAAAAAAATGATACGAAAATTGCACATTTGCACGGGACCCCCATTCGCAGTGCATTCCAGAAGAAAGAACCTTTGATAAATTGAAACATATTTTTTTCTCATCAATTTAAATGAGAATAATCAATGCAGAGTGTGCAAAAATTTCAAAATCATGAGTTAAAAAACGCTGTCTACGCGAATATAAATATTAAAGCTTAACAGAGCGGAGCGGCCGGCGTGCTGCCAGCGTGAGAGGCTCACTGGCGCCTACAAACCTAAGTGGATACTTCTCGCATTGCACAATGCTTGAAGTATCCCCTTAGGTTTGTAGGCGCCAATGCGCGTTCCGCGCTGACCGCCGTGCGGCGGCGCCTGAAGCAACTATTTCACAACAGTGGTGTTGCACAGTATTATACGAAATTGAAAGTATTAAGAATGACAGGCATACTTTAAAAGTACAGATGTTTTCTCGCAAAATAAATCAAGATACTTCTCGTACACTGGAAAAATCTAACAGCCTTTAGCTGAGGCAAATCAAGAGGTTCATCCGGTTATAACAAGGTGGGAATTTTTTGAAAGATAATTAAGTCCTGTTGCACCAAAGAGGTGTAGAGAGTTTTAGTGAATTTTGTCCAATGGAATTGAAGCTCCCTCATTTTTACCAAAAATCTCAATTACATATTATTCTCCATTGGATCAAGCAACCAAAAATTAAAAAAAAAAANAAAAAAAAAAAAAAAAAAAAAAAAAAAAAAAAAAAAAACAAGCAAACCCTCATTCTTCCAAGACATTACACATTTTCATCCAAAAACGTCGTGAGCAATTGTCGTTTGCATTTATATGTGGACCAATTAACTTTGGGTCTCAACTGGCATGTGGACCAAAACCTCCATGCCGAAAAAACGCGCGGACGTAAATTACTGGGAAAAACAGGTGCACGGACAAAAAATCGTTGACGAAATGCCCTATAACCATCCAACTCGTGTTAACTTGTGTAATTCTCCAAAACAAATAGGGGCACAAGGCTGTTTTAACCTTCGAAGAACTCACGGTCGCGCAGAGGGAAGTAATAAAAAAGGAGGAAAAAACCAGTAGAGAGGGAAAAAAACAATCAAAGTTACTCAGTAAAGGCGAATGTGATTTGGCAGGGGAACATGGCTGCACTCACACCCACTTGTCCACATGTCTACAGACCTCACAAGCCGAGCTAAAGCTGGGAAAGTGGTGGACCTCTGCTCACCGGGTGTTGTAAGCGATTGTGTCAATCCAGGAGGCATCACCACCGAATCCCTCTTCCAAGGCGCTGCGAGATAACATCCACAGAGCCTTCTCTGCGCGGGCGACCCGTCAACGAACCCGCCTTTACGTGACACCCAAAACATCCCCAGACTCTCACAAAGTTGCCGACATGGAGCCAAAATATCACCCCGGAAATAGAGACTTGGACATACTTGTACATTTCGGAGCTCATACAGTGGCGCGGTATGCTATATATTGCTATATCGACGGTGTAAGTCGGCAATCACATAACTCGGTTTGCGACGTCGCAGACTTCCTGTCATACTTTATTTTTTAAACGGAAAACTACTCAACAGCAATTCTTTAAAACTGCCGTGATTTTTTTTCTCTGTGCGAATGAAATTCTGCGTAAACTTCAAAGAATGATGTCACTTTGTTCTCCTTTTAAAAAGATAACATAGAGGCGGAGATTTTCAGACACCGCAAACAAGTTATGTGATTGTCGACTTACACCGTCGATATATTGATTGATCTGCCTTTTAAACCTATAGGAAAGGATCGTAAAAGGGTGTTCGCAACGGAACCCTTAATAATCGATTCTTTACCATAGCTTCAAATGGAGAAATATCGATCATTGATAATTCACGCCTCGCCATTGAGTTTATGGTAAAGATGTTTTCCCCCTCGTGGATAAGGTGTAAAAGGTTTGAAAAAGACTCAAGCACTGATACTATTTTTTTCGCAAAGAAAAATATAATAAACTGGAAAGAGATGATGCGCTTCGTTGCGAAGGACTAAAAATTTTTTAAGAAAAAATAATATTTAATTGCAAAGACTCATAGCCAGTGCTGTAGCTGAAAATGAAGAATTTTTTTCGTAATCCATGAGCACGATCCCATATGCTAGCAAAATGCCGGTTGACAGTTACTGACAGTTACTGACAGTAATGACAGTTTACTTATATTATGTCTAAAGCATGCAAAATAATTATCAATACAGACCAATAGCAAATAGCAATGAGTTAAGCAATAAAGTAAACCATCAGAGCGTTATACGCGCATTTGGTATCCAAATATTTTGAAGGGGATCTAAGAGTTTTTAACTGTGCGGCCTTCCATGAGAAATGTTTTGAATTACCTTGAGGATGAATTGTATCTCACATAAGAAAATATGCTATTTTGTCAACGTCTAGGTGTAAAAATATGCGTTTAGTTTGGACAGTATCCCTGTATTAAATGACACATAATGCTATTTTGTAACCGTTTACATGTAATCACACGCATTTAGCATAAAGCACCTCAAGAAATTCAACGTAATAAAGGCGTGGTTTTTTTAGAGAGAAAACATCGCATTCGAAACTGCACTCGAATGCGATGTTTTCTCTCTCTAAAAAAAAAACCACGCCTTTATTGCGTTGAATTTCTTTGTTAAAATTAGTAAGTGAGTGCTTAAGGCTCCTGACAACAGAATTGCGATCTCAAAATTGGAGAAAAATGACGAGTAGCTGAAAAAATGGAACCAAATCGATGCGATATATCGCATGCCGCTCTGACACAAAATATGGCGTCCATCGAATCACCTAAATTTCATTTTCATATTAATCAACCCTGTTTTGATGCTCTAAATAACATTATTTTAGAAAATGTATGCTATTATTCTATAGCATTGATGATTAATTTGATGAACTGTTGGGAAAGTTGGCAACCGTCGTCTGCCCCTTTCCAGATGACAGTCGGCGATCACCTTCGCCCTCTCCGGGGCGCTAGGCGTTATTAACTGTCCAGGAATTCGCAGCTTAACCCCCCCCCCCCNCCTCCCCTTATCGAGACGGGCAGTCTTTAGGTTAATTGTGCGGGAAATTGGTCTCATTCGGGTCGAGGCTCCCGGAGTCGGGGCTGTCATCTCTCCGATGCTCTTTGTGACAGCTCCTCATGCTCCCATGTTTCCATAAAACGACGATAGAGAGCGCGGTCGTCGATTCATTGCAGTTTTCATATGTATTCTGCCGTGCTAAGGAAGAACGCAGTATGAACGTTCGAGAGTTGCCAAATTTCCTTCGATAAAATGTTCATTTTTTAGGAAAGTTATGAATATTTTTCCTTTTAATTTTCAGAATCTTTAGGTAAAATTGCGAACTGAACTATCTGAAAAATAGGGAAGAAAATATCCATTTTACCATGAAATTCGAGTTATATTTGAAGAGATTTGGCCACGCCTGAAGGCTCATAAGGCGTTTTTCCTTAGCACGGCAGTATTCATATCAGCGACGAAACTCTGGATTCTTCCCTCCCCTGCGGGCTGATTATTAAAATTGATAGACAAAGCTATAGACAAAAAAGACCTAGGGAATATGGAGCGATCCTACTAGTTGCAATGAGTGGTTCTTAAAGACTTAAGGGAGAAAATAACGGACTTACTATAGGGTCTCTCGAAGGTTGCCGTTAGTTAGTCTATTACCTACCTCCTTTGTTCATTGCAACCACCCGCTTACACCAATAAGATCCCTCTATATCCTTTTTGTCTTCTGTGACCACAGCGTTCTTTATCAATTTCGATAATCGGCCTGTTGTGACGCACACAAAACACAGGCTCAGATCCTCCCCCTCCTCCTCCTCCTCTTCAAAGCGTCACGTATTTTATGAACGGGTCATAAGGAGCACAGTCATTACACATTTGACAAAAAATATCACACGACCATTAAAAAATGAAGAATGATTAGAGAGGTTCAAGTAATAAGTAACGTCATTTTTCGGTTTTTTTGGAACCCCTCCTCTGTTGAAACCCCTGCGAGACGCAAACCGGATCCCTCCTTCAGGAATCGCATATTGGTGTGTAGGATGGTCCATATTAGCTGCGTTTTTTCGACAAAAGATACTTAAATATTTACCTCTGTGAGATTTTTTTTTATTTTTATTATTTATTTATTTTTAAATTTACCCTCAATTCAACACTTCGTTAATTTAGTCCTCCACTCGCTAGATGACTCGCATCTCAGTGCAGTTGGAACTCTTGGAACTCTCAGTAGCTTTTAGGCATCATATAAGACGAGATTGGGGGGAGGGGGTGTATAATTTAGAAAAATTTGGATCTGGATATCGATGCTTTCTTTTAACGACGCCCGTTTTTATTTCTGTGAATTCTCTGTAAATAAGGGCGATTCTTTCGATTCGTGGGCAGAGATTATCATTTTTCTCTTTCTTTTTTTTTGCGTCTTAACCTTGTACACGGTTATGCGGTACATTGGCACTGATATTCTACACTAGAAATATGGAGAAATAGATGTCAGTAAAAATGAAAAATTAAGAGGAATTAGAAAATCCGACTTATCTTTCAGATAAAGCCGTCGAAACTGGCACGTCCCCCTCCCACACTATGTAATTACAGCTTTCAGCGCCAAATTGAGTGAGTTCGCTTATAATTTTGCCTCAAAAAATATACCGACGGTATATAAATTGAGCCGGACTGCAGCAACGACGCGTTGTAGGTCAGTCGAAAAATGGGGCGCTACCCTTTTCCTGTCTAACAGCGGGTAGGCGACCACCGGTTGCTAGGGTAGATAACAACCACTGCGTGATTTATAACGAAGGCCGTTACAATAGAGCAAGACCAACTTAGCCCCCCGCCCCTCCCAGCCATGGGTCCGATTGGGGGAGGGGGTGTAATAGAGCTTTACCACACGAGAAGGGATTAGAGGAAAAACTCACCACTTACAGTGTCCACCAAGTGGTCGAACTTGCCCGTAATTTAATAGGCTTTGATGTAGTGCTCTCTGATTTGGGGTATTTGAAGAAATATATTCAAAGAACGAGACAAAATTGTTTGTTTTGGGACTCGCCAGGGAGTACCATATAAATATTTCTAATAAGACTGCATTCAAATGTAAATGCACCTAAAAAGGTAGGTCGCCAGTGGGGTGCAGCTTATTTCAATAAATTAATATTACACGATTCAAAATTAGTAAAGCACCGCGGCAAAACATTCCAAACTCTGTTAAAACATACATTGTAGAATGATTTTGAAATTTGTATATATTTAGAAGTCCTTGAAACCTTCGAACTTCCGTGCGCTTTTTCCGGATTTTTTTTTTCGTTTTTAAAAAAGAAAGAAAAATAGAAAATTAGTGCATCAGAAGATTAGCCCAATATGGAATTCAACGTTTGATTATATAGATTTGCTTGTTCAAGTCGTTTTTGATGTCTGAGAAGACATTCACGAAGTATGATCTCGTGCTTGGAGGAATAGACACGAGATAATGGTTTCAATCTTCCTTAATTCTTTGAAAATGACTCGGAGTCTAGAACGACAAATTTAATTTAATGTGTCAGCGCCCCCAAAGTTTTTAAAGGAGAATATGATTGAAGCGTTTTAATGCATGAGCTTCACAGCAACTCCTATGAATTTCGAATTCTCTCTATTCGTCGTTCTCTCCACGATAAAACGTAACTACATTTCATTGTTGCCAAATTTCCCCTCGCAAATTGTAATTTTAACAGGATAATCTTATGCATTTTTAACTGAGAATTTCTCTGATTTTTCTTCTGATCTCATGCGGGAATGAGTAAATTTTGGACAAAGATTGCACGGGTAGATTCTGGTAAAAAATTGAATTATTCGAGTCAATTTGGCGACCTTGGAATTGAGTTACGTTCCTTCGTCTAACGACCGATGTATTCTGCCGTGCTGAGGAAGAACGCCGTATGAGCCCTCAGATGTTGCCAAGTTTCCTTCGCTAAAAACTGAATTTACTGGGAAAATTGTGAAAATTTTTTTCCAAAATTTTCAAACGATTCTGTACGCAGTTTAATCCAAAACATCTGAAAATTTAAAAAAAAAAAAGTACATGAACGTCGTCAAAAATACATATTGTATCAATGGAAATTTGGCAACTCTCGAATGTTCATACGGCGTTTTTCTTTAGCAAGGGAGTATTGAGCCCCGTCTTTTCCTTGAAGACATAGATGTGGAAAACTTTTCTTTCCTAAGTTTCTACGTTCGATTATCCTTGCGAGTAGGGAAATCGATGAAGGCTGTCTTGGCGCTCATAACGGAGAGTAATAAGCCCAGTGGGAATTAGTTTTGACGAGCCGGTGCCATTCAGCGAGTGCGCTTTTCATTCACTGCACTCATCGAGTAATGACTCACTTGAACCGCGCTGAGCATTATTGGATCGATTCATCACGTTGACAACACACAATCCCAGCCAAGAGTACGCATCTACGCGTGTGAGCTAACCCCTCGTGCTCTGATTACGCCCCCACTTCACAGAGTGACGTCATGTTGTCCTGAAAAGCTCACAAATTCACCTCCAATAGCTATCCAGTTATCCAGGTTAATGACGATAAAATAACTAAACTCCGAAAACACGGTTTTTTACGATTTTGATGTTTCGTATGATAAAAAGAAGGAGAAGAAAAGAAAAAGGAAAAAGGAAAAAGGAAAAAAAGAAGAAGAAAAAAGGAAAATAAGAAGGAAAATAGAAAAAAACTAAATTAAAAAGAAGAAAAATAAGGAAAATAAGAAGAAAAACAGAAGAAAACTAAATGAAACAGAAGAAATAGAAGAAGAAAAAGATAAAACAGAGGAAGAATACAAAAGGAGAAGAAATAGAAGAAGTAAAAAGGGGAAAAAAAGGCAAATAGAAGAAAAAAGAAGAATAATATGAAGAAAAACAGAAGAAAACTACATAAAAAAGAAGAAAAAGAGGAGGAAAAAGAAAAAGCAAAGGAAGAATAAAAAAGAAGAAGAAATTGAAGAAGAAAAGGAAGAAGAAAAAGGAAAAGAAGAATAAGAAAAATACGAGAAAAAAAGAAGAAGAGGTAAAAAATAACTCGCGCGTGACTGATAAAAATAAACAAAGATGTCGGAACAGAGCACAGTTGTAGCTGACGTCAACGTAACGTTTCAGTCGATTTAACCAAAAATATTGCGAAACTATAGCTTTTTGGTTTCTCAACAAAACTTTCTTATGGTGATCGAACCGAAATAAGATTTCTCGGAGCACCGCGAAGATTTTTAACTGAGTAATTTGCTTAGGTGGAATAGGAAGCCCTTTCCATAGGTACTCCAACTCCATAACATCATCAGGAGCATGTGCAAACACAGGCCAATTTGGCATCAGAGACCTATTAAAAGCACCCCGTGGTCAAAATCAACAGGTAATTATAATTTCTCGACGACGGATGGCTCAGTGAACAGCTGTAGCTCGATGTAGCATCAGGATGGAGTATAGACCCTAATCCCGATCTACATCACAAACTTTATCGTTCGCGAAAAACCAGCGATAATTGGATTGATTTCAGCGGATATAAAAAAGGCCAATCGAGCCAATATGTGACTTCCCGGTTTAAAGTGTCCTCCTTGAAGTCGATGTACTGTTGCCCCAAGAAAGACCAGGACAATGAATTGATACGCTGATAAAAAAAGTCACGGGCTGTATAGTCATACTTCCGGGCTCAGAGGCCAAAAGTTACGGTACAGGAGCCTTGGCTTTGATTGCTCCGGGTGCTACTCCCGAAACTTCCGGACTCTGAGCCCGGAACGCGGACTGTATGTCTGCGCAGCCCGTAAGTACGACTTCCTGGGCCGGAGTTCTTTTCTTTTTTCTTTTTTTTTTATCCCCCCCCCCCCCCCCGAGTATTAAAGTATCCGTTTCATACCCTGAGCATTGACAAAGAAAAAAATCTCTTGACTAAAATGTGAATCGCCAACTGTACTTGCTTTCAAAGGCCGTATTAAGTTTACTGCGGAATCAAGTAAGGTTATATCGACCTACAACAGTAAAATATATACATAAATTCAATTCGATTTATTTTGGTTGAAAACTTGTTTCAAATGTGTGGGAGTGCGATTGTATTTTCAAAATGTTTGTTTTTTGTTTTCTCGCTAACAGGATATTTTTTTTT
>NW_017562455.1:2173966-2193123 GCF_001854935.1 Bemisia tabaci | reverse complement strand
GGTCAGCTGAAAATTGAAAAACAGAAAAAGAGGGAGAGAGAAAAAATTATTTGCGGGGAATAGAGACGCCAGGTACTCGAAAACTATTGGCGTTCTTGTGACACGAACTGAATCGCTGAAAAAGAAAGTTCGGTAAAACCGAAATAGTTGGGATCATATGGAACCACGATTTTGTTCGGTACACACGACCGAATTATTCGATCTGCTCAGCCGAACTGTTCGGTCCACTGAACCGAACTGTAAGAATTTATTATGGTTCGGCCGTTCAAACCGAACAATTCGGTTGGACAGACCGAATAATTCGGCTGTGTGTACCGAACTAAACCTGGTTCCATATGATCCTAACTAGTTCGGATTTACCGAACTTTATTTTCAGTGAAGTGCAAAGGCTGGATTTTAGTGGAAATTAAAGAAGCAAGTGACTGTATAAGTGTACACGGCCCTTTGAGTATGATCGCGGGAGTGAATCTTTTTAAACTAGCCGGACTGATGAGATACACCATATGTGATGCGACTATGGGGTGCGCTTGGGCCGGCGCGATGCGAGGACCCGCGCCACGGGGTGCCTTTGACGACGCTGGCCCAACGCTACAAGACAATTAATTAAAATTATATAAAACTATACCGGGCCGCTTCCCGTATTTCAGCGGGGCTCAAATCGAGGCCCCCTCGGGGGGTGAGTGTCTTCGGTCGCCGACCCACAAAGGCCGCCTTGTTTCTATTCCTTTTGCGTCATGCCCCGACTTCGACCCTGTATTTATAATCACCCCCCGATAACAAATCATTTTTTCGGGAAGAAAAATGATTTACAAAAGTCACTCGTGTATCATTTCCAGCCGCCGCGGGGGAGGGGCCCCTCTCCACCCTCCGATATCGTCTTCAAGGTGCGATCCGCTTTATTGGCGCCGGCCCTCAGTAGGTAGAATCTAGCCCCGCCGAGCACCACGATCAAACGATATTTCAAATTCTTGCTTTAAAATCACCCAAATCCAAAAATAATGGAAATTCTGTATTACTAAGAGGAACACTGAAAAAAAATGTGCTTGGCTCAAGCATGATGATTATTCAATTTGCCGCCAAGAATTGTTTCATCTTGATTTAAGCTGAATTTTTCTTGATAAAAGAAAAATATCTCTTGAGTTAAGTAAGCAAAAAAAAGGTTTATATTAAGCAGCAGAATTCTTGATTTTAGAAAAAATACTTCTTCGCGGCAAATTTAAGATTCCTTTTTTCCAGCAAGAAGTTATAATTAAGGTCACGTGCATTTTTTAATTTTTTTTTAAATATATTTATTCATTTACGACAAAAACACAATTTATTCATTTATTTCAATATCATTCATCAAAAAAAGACGCAAATTTGTTTGTTTCGAAAAGTGCCCAACTCCAAGATTTGTGAACATACACACCGCACCATTATACAACTGACTGAAGAGAGAGAGCTTAATACAATCTGTGCAACATCATGATATAAGAACAATTACCATCGTAATGCGCAAAGTGACAGTTCGAGTAATTTGGGCTTAGTTTGTTACTAATTGTTTATCTCCTACCATGAACGAAGAGGTCTTCAAAGTCAAAACCGTAGCTAGACACTTCACCCCGACACTTTAACCCAATACCTAATAAGAACAACATAATCCAATCCAAGTTATACTTCGGCAGCGTTGCTCACATAGCCTTTTAAGCACCGCTACAAATAAGACAAACGGAGCTAACACAATTTGGAAGTAGAGTAAGAGGAAGGACTCGCTTTGATGTCGGCGCAGAGATACAACTATTCGTGTTTGATGGATGTTTGTGTTGTATCTGCAAAATTGAAGGCTCGATGCGTGAACTCGTAATGTTCCGCTCTATGCTGACAATGGTCGCTTAAATAGGGGGAGAACGTAAGAAACAAGCCCGATTAAATCTCTTTTATCTCCGTCTGTTTTTCTCAAGTAGCCCTTTAATCACCACTAAAAGACAGACGAAACCAACACAACATGGAAATAGAACAACGGAAAAGTCGCGCGTTGAAGACGGCGCAGGGATACAACTATTCGTGCTTGGTGGATGTTCGTGTAGCATCTGGAAAATTGAAGGCGCTATGGCGTGAGGCCTGAGGAGTGAGCTCGCGATGATCGGCTGCTAATGTGTCACTCTGGTTCGGGGAAAAGTTTTAAAAAAAACAGATCCAGGCGGTCTCTCCTACCTTCGGCTGTGTTGATATTTGATTTTTTTACTTTTATCCAGTTGAATGTATTATTCTCTTTTTAAGATGTACTTGTAGACCTACAGCTAATGCATGTGATCCCGGCATTAATCTTTTGAATCAGTGTGTAATAAAAAAAAACTTGCTATTCTAGTACAACATCCTGATTTGACTTACACGTTTCTTTTCCAGTGTTTATCAATTTTTAAGTTGGGTCCTGATTTCATTTTGTTTCTTATCAGTTTTGGAATATCTTGTCTCCAAATAATACCTCCCTGCGTGGTTAGATTTTTGGTCGCAAGGATCCCTGCTTTTAACTCCTGTGCGTCGACGAGGTGGGTGACTGCGACGCTAGATTAGTTGTCCTTTTTGAGTTATTGTCCTATCCCACTTAATTTCTGCTTTCACTTACAAACTCTCTTTCTTCTCTTAATTGCATTCGGTCGCTTTGATGATAATTTGTTCGCCCCTTCGGAGGCCGGTTAATCACAAAATATTTTGGTCGCAAAAGACGTTCGGTTCAAACCGCAGGGCCTCTGTTTGCTCATCGTGTATCATCCAACATTATTTGACTTCTTTTTGTATTGATAGAAGGCACTATCGGCACTATCGATGTTAATGGTGAAAACAATTCTAAACCCGACATGATGGATCAGGTAGACTCCGATTTCCAATCTTTGATCATAAGGTTACGGCTCAAAAATCAGATATTTGCTTTGATTATTCGTTTATTTTTTATTTCATTTATTTATTTATTGTTTTTTCTGGGAAGAAGTTGATCAAAGTGGTAAAAAGGCACGTGTTAGAAGTACAGTTTTTTTTTAAAAATAAAGTTTTAATAAATGGTTATGGGATTTGCGGAGAGACTCAAATTACACCATATGACGTTTAAAAATTCCCGCCGCCATCTTATTTTTTTACAGAAAAATTGTTCAACGAAGCTTCGAAAATTTCACTGAATTTTTTTTGTGCTGCCGATAAAATTCAGTGAAATTTTCAAACGGATTCAACCAACAATTTCTCTGAAAAAAATTAAATGGTGGCGGAAATTTTTGAACGTCGCATGCATGGCGCCTGTGATAATTTGGCCGAAAGGTGACGATCTTTCCATCACCGCAAGCAACCTCTCATAGTGCGCTGATGAATCGCGCCGTAGTTTCCATTTTATGCGGCCTTCAACGTACAGATGACGAATTCATTTTGATCCTCATACTCCCACTTTTAATGTGGTGCGTTGATTTGGCATTTTTGACTAACAGGTTTGCGTGTTTATCAGACTTTTCTTCTAATTAAAAAAAAACTGCATCTCCAATCCGCGTTCACCGTTGAACGCGATATCAGTTTGCATACACCAGAAAAGTATACTCCTTTCGTCGAATTAAAGTATGACCATTCTCAAAGCCGTCCATCAAAAATGTAAGCATATGAAAATATAATTTCAATTCTGCTTTTATAATTTGTTTCATAACTTTCTTTCTGAAAACGCTTTTCTTCATCGCTAGAGCCAATCCAAGTTGAGGATTTTCCCCCGAAATTAGCCAATAACTCTGTCTTAAGGCGTTACAAGTCAATGAAAATTGGGCTGTATGGGTATATTATAGCTTCCGGTTCATTTTTTGTGGTTTTAAATGCCTAATAACGCCTAATGTGGTTTTGCCGAATACTTGCCAAATAAAATAAAAACTACGCTAACAGCTACCCCTAAACTCAATTTTCATTGATATTTGGCGCGAGGTATATCCTCAAGTTTGATGGGTTGTATAAGGTCGAAAAAACCCGTTTTTTAAAAGTGCAATTTTTTGAACAAAAAAAGTCTTATTCTGATCCAAAACTGGATTCTTGAAATCTGGCGCATTGATTCAGGGTAACCCTGTATATCAATAAGTGAGATGCGTCCACCTCATGTAGCTCGGATTGTCATGTCTTGAGCGACAACGCTGGAGCTGTAGTTGGAGAGGACGGGGGGTCGGGGGCGGGGAGATGGAGTGGAGGTATCATTGCATGAACTAATCTCTTAATGCGTTCTCGATACGTAGTGAAAGGCTTAGGGCTTAACCAGATCATCAAAAGCTCGTCAAAAGACCGAGAAAACGGGTCCGAAGCCCGATGTCGAATTTGAAAAGGACCGAATTCCGAGTATAAGCACTCTTTTTGTTGGGTCTCTCCGCCTTCGCCATGCGCCCTATGCAGTAGCGTGGCGTGCTTTACGATTTATCGATTGATCTGCCATTTGAACCTATGGAAAAAGATCGATATACAGGGTGTCCGCAACGAACACCTTGATAATCGATTCTTTACCATAGCTTCAAATGGGAAAAGATCGAAAATCGATCACTCGCGCCCTCGCCCTGCGCTCTGACCCTGAGCCCGAGGCGTGTCTGTCCATGATTCGTCCCTGTGTTCCTTCCGTCTCTCCTCTCTCGCATCAAATATACGTATGTTGCACCAAGTTCCAATCCCAAATGGAAAAGGCGGCTACGAAATTCGGTCTCGCAAATACATCCGAAATGTTAAGTATGAAATATCTAATGCAGAATTTGCAGATTACCAAAATTTGAATAATTTTGTGTTCAAATAAATACTACTGAGGTGTATGAACACGTGGATACCCTTGGTTTATAAATTGAACGATGGAGAATTTGCAGGTGTCTGAAATTTGATGGAATTCGTGTTTCTGTGAAAACCATTGGGTGAACTGAGCGCGAGCATACTCTTGGTTTACAAATTGAACAACTACTGGAGGAAATATGACGAAATAACCGACTTTGCTAGAGTGCATGTGTTTAAATGGGAAATGTGTAAACTTTTGAATATTTTTCATCCAATTCTTCGGATAATTGTTTTCGTAATTACATCTAAAGCTCCTGAAAATTTCAAGGAAAAATATTCAAAACTTTCTTCAAAAATAAACATTTTACCGAAGGAAATTTGGCAACTCTCGAATGTTTATTCGGCGTTCTTCCTTAGCACGGCAGTATGCGGAGTCCCCTTTGGAGGTACAAACATGGGTCAATGACCGAATTTATTCAACGGAAAGAGAAATAATTGCACTATTCTGTATTGCTAAACGAGGTTTTAAAAGTTCATCAGTCAGTGAGAGAGGAGGCAATCCTTTTTCGTTCACCCTCCCTCTCGCTCGAGTAACGATGTTTAAAATTACAAATTTTTACGATGCAGTTTTTCCTTTTTTCCGGTGAAAGCTCGAAGTTATACCGATTCGAAACTTTTCCGAAAGCTACGCATCAGATGTTCCGTGATATTTTTTTAATATAAAAACGACTTTAATTGAAAAGTTTAGATTCGAGACCAAGTTCCTTTTAACATAGACTGGAAGGGCGCGCCGTCGAGGAAATGAGAGGTCTCTCTTTTATTTCAATCGCAAAATGACCACAGGAAACTCAATTCTGTATGCATAGCTTTTTCAATGACGACATTTTCTATTAGACGAAACACGTAATGAGTTTGACATGAAATAATAGCGTGATTTCTCCACTGAACAAAAATTGTTCTGAGGAACTTTTACTTTACTCATGCCGTTTTATATCACATTTTATTGATGAGTGACTTTAAATATGGAGGAAGAGCAGGAGTCTATATCAACGCCTCAAACACAAACAGTCTCCGAATCTGCCTCTATTTTCTTTCTATAAATGTCAAAGATTCTTTAAAGAAGAAGATTCAAAATTTCTTTACTACAAGCAAAATGACTTACTCAAAATGAGAAAAGAACTTTATACTCTTGGTGTTTCCAGTACTGGTTCGAAATTCCTTAAAGTATATCGGATTTATGAAAAGTTTACAGGAAAAAACTTTTTCTAGTAAAAATGGAAGACAATGTAGGTAATTTAGTCATTTTCATTAAAACATTGTATAACCACAGGATTTACAATTACCACGGAAAATTAAGATAGCATTTTTCCACCAATTCGGTATATTTTTTTACGAAACAACTTCTCAGAAAGTCATATATAAACCTCAAAAGGGAATTCTAGATCCTTTTTAGTACAAAGTTAAGTTAAAACTAGTATTTGCGTAAACAGGAGTTTTCTGATTAGGACTTATAATTTTTGAAGGTTACAGGAACAACTAGCGGATGTGTACCTTTAAAGAGCGTCTTTAAGTTATGTGAAACCAAATTTTCGGTTTTTAACTGCCAATCATGCCCTGTAAACACATGTGTCATTAATTCAAGTTTGTGAAATTAACGTTGAAAGCTCTTCCCCTCCGCAGTTCTAAATTGCTTTAACAAATGTGCACCTTATTAGAGTAAAAACATGAGAGAATAAAGAACAAGGAGGAGGGGGGGGGGGTAACTGTTTAAAAAAGAACTGAGAATCTTGACAAAAATCATCAAAAGACGGTTTATTTTACTTAAAACCCACCCCCTCAATAACACTGCGTGACGATAGTAAGGACGCCCCCACCCCCCTAGTCGTTACGTATATAATTTATGAACGGCCCCATAGCTTGCAAATTAAAATAATCAAACCAAATCAAACGGAAAGCAAAGAAAAGGGCGTGGTATGAGCAGACGCCCATGAAAAGAGAAACATAGGAGGAGTTTTGGACTCTAAAACTAATAAACAGTGAGATCTGAGGAGAGAGGGTCAGAGGATAGGGCAACTTAGAATTCATTTGATCGAATTAAATTGAACGGAATCGCGTAAGGATACGGAGGCATAATCAAGAGAAAAAGAAAGGAGAAAGTGAGAGATAGAGAGATAGAGAGGGCAACTAACGAAAAGAATTAGGGTAAGAGGAAAAGGCAAAGATAAAAGGGGGCAATCAAAGCTACGTTGTCGCTACGGTTTTTTTCTATCTTTCTTTTTTTCATTTTCTTTTTTTTGGGGGGGGGGAGGGCTGTGTCATACCCCACGAGTGGTTTCAAAAAATTATAGAATTATGATCTAGTCATTTGTCCTGTCAATTTGAAGAGTTAAAATCAATATAGATACATTTCCATTAATCAAATTAAAGTATCCTAGAAACTGATGAAGCTCGTTTCGTTCAAACTACCCTACGACAAAATGTAACACTAATCCTTTCTTTTTTTAAAAAGAAATAAAAAGATGTACAATATGATATGTAAATAAATTGAAACGAACCCTAATTTTATTAATATTTTATTTTAGCTTTATACATAAAAAAGCGAGTAACCAACTACCAAGTATGGCATGCCTGATTATGCATTTAGATCCTCGGGTAAAACGCATGAACGTACCTAACACGTTTTTTAATACGTTACTTCCATTTGGAGTTTGACGCTAGGCTCGTCTGAATTTTTGATGCATCATCCTCCTTTCTGCTAGTTATTTTTATAGCAATTCATCTTGTTCATCTGTGTTCTTGGTCCCTTTCCTGCACAAGGTCCTTTGTCTCTAAGATATGAAGATAGAGAGGTCTGGGGTGGAAAGTCGGGTGAGAGGGTGCGTCGCTATTCTGGGTAATTTTAGAAAGTTTTTAAAGTATAATTGTCGGTCATTACTTCAAGCCGCTCTTATTTTTCAGATTTTATTTCTGGAGACTACATTCAACAGTAACAAAAAAAAAGAAATTAAGAAATAAAGAATGGACCTCTACTATGTCAGTGTTGGATTTATTTTTCTACAAAATAAGCATCAATACTTCGGACATATTAGATTTGCCTCAAATGACGAATCATCGCCGTAAAAAAAAAATTCAGGATATGTGGCACGCCTGGAATGCTGATAAAGAACAGAAAAGCACGGTCCAAGCAAGGATTTCATTGATCTAATCACACAAGAGGCAGTATTTTTACTCGCACAAATTTTTTGATCCCTTTAAATGTGGCGTCTCTTTCAAATTCGACGAGTACGGCCAGTTCCAGCTAAAGGGAAAGCGAGGAACTCTGGCGTACGTTATTAGCCTTATTAAAAACGCATACAAGGAGTCATTCAAAGATGCACGTAGTTTTACTATACTTAACTTACCTCCTGCAGGCTCGGTTTACGTTGTTACCATATTTACAGGAATAATTCGTGCGTTTAGATTTAAATCAAATTCAGGCATCAGTAAATCTAAAACAATCTATCGCGTTTTACTTCTCGCAGAGAAAAAGTAGACTCTTGCACGGTTTAAAATCTCGGAGTGAAATCCGGTACACTGGATAAAAAGTAGCTTGGATCTAGAGTCCAGACTCTTAAAAACATTGACAAAGAAAACTACTCAGGATTCAATCGGACTTTTTGCTTGAATCAAAAGGAAATCCGTCTAAATCCAGAAGCTCGGCTCTTCGATTCAAGGAAAAATTGAATTGAATCAAGAGTATTTATTCTTGTCAATGTTATAAAGAGTCTGGACTCTAGAATTCTAGATCCATGTGACTTTTTTCCCAGTGTCTGTACAGCTCAACCCGGAGTAGGTATATTGACGCCCAAAAAACCCAAAAGTTATGAATGCGGAGCGAAATTACACTCTTTCTGCGGAGTGTCGTACGCTTTTATGGAGCTAATATTACTCAAATTCTGTGAGCGATCGTGTCTCAAAAAGAGTATTCACCTTGAATATCTCTTAAACGGATTAAAAAATCGAAAAAGACCAAAACATACGTTCAATATTTTTGAATTGGTTGTTGCGGTATTATTCAATACTTAATTCGTTCCAAAGATATTCAGGGTAGATACTTCCTTTTGAAACACTCTGTTTAGACTCCGGAATGAGATGTAAACCGAATTTCACACCGAGATTCTTAATTGTGTATTTAATTCCACCCTTTCATCGCATAGACTACCACCTACTCTGTCTGCCTAATGAGCTTTGCAAAATGGAAATGTTGCATGTGTGAGGAATTTGCGATTTGACTGTTGATTCTTATGTAAAAGTTCGCGAGAAACACAATGGTGCCACTAGTTTTCTCTGAAATCAACTTCCAAGCTCAAAAAAAGCTCTCAAGTTGAGGCCAAAATGGAGGGGATATCCCACGCTATCCTGAGAGTCCACCTCTACATCAAAACAAACTGTCCATGCAAATATAGGGAGCAAATACATTGACAGGGTTGCCGTGATTTCAGTTTAAGAGTCCCCAAATAAGGTGGCAGCCCTGTCAATGTATTTGCTCCCTGTCTTTGCATGGAGAGTTTGTCTTGATGTAGAGGTGGACTCTCAGGATAGCGTGGGATATCCCCTCTATTTTGGCCTCAACTTGAGAGCTTTTTCTGAGCTTGGGAGTTGATTTCAGAGAAAACCAGTGGCACCATCGTGTTTCTCGCGAACTTTTACATTAAAATCAACAGCCAAATTGCAAATTCCTCACAATGCAACATCTCCATTATTGGCATGTGCAAAATTTGCCCTTACTGTACAACATGGCATTGCGCGTTTGGCAATGATGAAGATTCAACGAGGTAGGATGGACACTCCTTCGCCGCAGTTCGAGGAGACCTCGATATTTCAAATTAGCGTAGTTGTGCCGATGGAGAGTGCTATATTTCTCTATGGGTTCAGGTTCGAGGGCTTCCCACCCTTGCCCTCTCGCCTGACCACGACTTTGAAGCGACGCATCTCCAAAATTAGCCGTTTTTTTTGTGCGGTGTCTTTGATCTGCTTTTTGTTTGTGTGATGTTTGACTTCTTCCCCGAGTCGATTGACCGCGGCAGGGTGGTCTAGAGCAGCATTCAAAGCGATGACACGACTTTCTTTTAAGGTTAAGCATTGATGTAGGTTGAAAAATGCTCTGCAACCTTCAGAGCTATACTATGAACGCAACATTTCATACGGATCTCACGCGGTTTACGCATGTTATGCAAGAAATATCGGTTTTTCTTTATTTATTAAATCCTAAGCAGGAATATTTGACCCATATTTTGAAAAACATTTTGTTATCAGGTATATAACGTGCTCTATCATAATATAAAATGGACTGCATTTTGCAATTTGGAACTATAAATTCTGGCTCCTCTGGAAAAACACTCATGTTCATAGGGAAACTAATGGCACATACGTTGTTTTTAAACCGGGCTAGAATCTATAAGTCAAAATTGCAAAATTTAATCCAAATCATGATAGTAACGCGTAACGCCTGAGGCGCAGGGGCGCTCTTGTAGGACCGAGTCAGTGCTCAGGAGCTCGCACATTTGCGGATTGCATACTCTCTAAATTGAAGGCATTTCTCGTTTCCTGAAGACGTTCGGTCTTATGAGCCGAGCAGTAGAGCTTGCAAGAAACGCCGGACTACGGTATTTACACGATCAAACATTTCTCCTCAGTGCTGATTTTAAACTTCATGATCCTCCTCAGTTTTAAACAGATTTAAGGAGCTGTTACTCTAAATACCCTTCGTAATTGGTTCTTTACGTGGCTCTGTCTCCAGTCACCGCTCGCTTCTCTTGTTATCATCTCTCTTCTGACCTCAAAATAATTGACACAGTCGATGAATTAATGTGCTAGCGTCAGCGAGACGATTAATAAAGACACCATTTTTCTCCGAACGGAGTCTCCGCGGGCCAGCAGGTCGGGTGGCAGGGTATGCTCCGGTGACCAATTTTTGTCTCGTTTCCGGAGCACGCGACCAAAAACTCGCACAGTGGCTTAAGACGGAAAATTAGTGGCAAAACTTTTTTAGAATGACTGAATTTACGTCAAGTTCAGACTGCAGACCTCTTCAAAATAATTCTTCACGCAATCCAGAACCCCATAGGGCCTTGTCTCCACGGGATGTTTCATGGGATTTGTCCCTGGGAAAAATCCCACTTACAAAGTTGGGAAAAATATTGAGTTAATCAATATTCCAGTACTAAGTATGGTACTTGCACCCCTAGGACCCACTGAGAAAAGAAGAAGAAGTGAAAACGAATTGCGCGATATTTTATTCATTACTCCATTGTTAATGTTTGTTTAGTTAAAATAATGTGTCTATAATTTTCAATTGAGTGCAATTATTATTTTAATCCCGGTTAAATACTCGACTTTAACTAATTTATCTTCCCGCGCAAACTAGTCGCAGGACTGTATGAGCCTCGTCCCGTGGAGACGGTAACTGGGAAAAATCCCAGAAGTTTCATTCCTGCGATTCGAACTTGGGACAAATCTCATGAAAACGTTCCGTGCGCAGACAAGGCCTAATAGAGAATTTGCAGGTGTCTTAAATTTTGTGAATTTCATCATTAAAACGATATCGCTAGGAAAACTGCGTGCGTGGGACCCGAAGTTTAGGTCATATGGATCTCTGAAGTTTTCGGATTGAGCATCTGAACACTTTAGGTCCAGCTGCTGAGGTTTGGATCACACATCTGAAACTTCAGTTCTTACATCTGAAGTACTTCGGTTCTCACATCCGAAGTACTTCGGTTCTCACATCCAAAAAACTGCGGTTCTCACATCTGAAGTACCCCAGATATAAGAGCTAAAGTTTCAGATGTGTGATCCGAACCTCGACAGCTAGACCTAAAGTGGTCAGATGCTCAATCCGAAAACTTCAGAGATCCATATGACCTAAACTTCGGGTCCCACGCACGAGGTTTTTTTCTTCGTGTAGTATTCAGCCAAGAATGCAAAGTTATTGAAATTCAGACCTCGCGCCACAGCCCACAGCTCTATAATAGTGGCGGGAACAAAAAGCCGCGGTTCGGTTCGGCCAAAGTGGTCGGCAAGAGCGTACTTACCTACGTTTGACTTACTTACCTTGGATCATTCCATCAGACCAGAGAGCACTTAGTGAAGTTGAAGTGCGCTGATACTGCGGTAAGATTTAGAGTCCCTTTATACTGAGAGTCAAGACAATTCGGCTCATGGATGTCACAAACGGGAATAAAGATTACAGAAATTGAACGTTTTTCGTAATCTTTGATCGGCCCATTCTCAAATGCCTTTCTCCGTTCCTCCTCTCATTCCGTTTGTTCCTTGCCGAACCCGTAATTCCCTGGTCCATTCCAGATTGTAATCTTTGCAATTGGTGAAAGTGTAATCTTTATTCCCGTTTGTGACACTGTGGAGGCCTAAAATACGGGAACCAATCAGAAATGGATTCAAATTGTCTTGACTCTCAGTATAAAGGGACTCTACATCAGACCAGAGCGCACTTGGTGAAGTTGAAGTGCGCTGATACTGCGGTAAGATCATCGTCCGCTGAAAAAAGAGCTGTTGGCTCCACAGTGCGACGGGCGCGTTTTCAAAGCGACACCGGGCGAGACAAATCGGGAAGGTGAGACACAGGTGGCACGGTCGCGGGTCCGTCGCGCCGCCTCCGCGGAGGTCTGAGGTCATCATCAACGGGGTTAACAAAGCGGAACTGGTGCAGGCTCCTCTCGGGCTACTCGAAATAATTCCCCGACGCCCCCTCGCCGCCCTTACCGTGTCCACCCCTCGGAGCACTCATTGGCCGTGCTTTGTGTCGTCGCCCACGGCTGTCTCCACCACGTCGCCGTCGCGTCACGTCCAAGTTTCATGACGTCGTTTGTCAACGCTGCCGCGTCCAGCATTGCGCTATCGTTCGATATGTCGTACACTGAAAAAAAAATATCTGTGTATTAACTGAGGAAAGGGTAAAATTACCAAGAATTCAGGGTTCTATTTGATCCCAGTTTTTTCTTGGTAAAATTACCATTTATGGAATTGGTAATTTTACCAAGGAATCTCGGTAAAATTATCGAACTTTCACGGTAATTTTTCTGGACCTTGGTAAAAACGCCAATATTTTTTATCGACTTTGGTAGAATTACCGAGATAAAATGGCAAAGTTACCGGGAACTGATTACCAATAAAAAAGGTATTCTTACCTGGAAAAAACAGTTAAAATACAGGTTTTTAGGTAAGCTTACCAGTTTCTCTTGGTAAAATTACCAATAATTTGTAAAAAAAGTGAGATGGTAAAGGTACCAACGGACCTTGGTAAAAACGCCGATAATTTTTTTTCAGTGTATTGACGCACCAAATAACGACACTGATACTTGCGACACCAAATCAAACTTATTCCAAATTATGGCCCTATAAATCATGTTAAAGCTATAAATATTTTTCTTGAAATCGCTATTTATGATGTACATATCGACGGTGAAAGTCGGCAATCACATAACTCGTTTACGGTGTCTGAAAATCTCCGCCTCTACGTCATTTTTTTAAAGGAGAACAAATTGACATTATTTCTTGAAGTTTTTGCAGAATTGTCTTTGCATTGAGAAGAAAAATCATGACAGTTTTAAAGAATTGCCGCTGAGTAGTTTTCCATTTAAAAAATAAAGTATGACAGGAAGTCTGCGACGTCGCAAACCGAGTTATGTGATTGCCGACTTACACCGTCGATATAGTTAGGAAAGAAGGAATCCTTATCAGGACGCATGAATTCCCGCGCTGATTTACATGCTCTCACAAGTGCATGGAGCCATACCAGAGCACTGGAAAAAAAAACACATTGGATTTAGAGTCCAGACTCTTAAAAACATCGAAAAGAAAAAGTACCCTTGATTCAATCGGATTTTTGCTTAAATCAGTAACCAAGCCTCTTAATTTGAGCGGATTTCCTTTTGATTTAAGCAAAAATCTGATTGAATCAAGAGTATTTTTTCTTGTCAAGGTTTTCAAGAGTCTGGACTCTAGATCCAATGTGTTTTTTTTTTCCAGTGAGCGGCATCACTCCCGTACTTTTACTCAGGAATGCTCCATTTTCGTGTCTTTACTTTCATCCAAAACTGGAATATATACCTTCATGGAGACCTCTTACGCATATCATCCCTAATGTGCAAAAGTTACTTTCAGGAGTCGACGCTCAGACTCAACAGGGAAAACAAGTTGTTCATCAGTCACTATTCGGCGAAAAATAGCAATGCTCTCCACGCTTAAATTTTGAACTAACCCGATTATCTAGCTTAGATTTTAGGAGTTGCGTTGTTTCAAATACATATTGTCTCTGATTCTAGAGCTGAAATGGAAACGACAACACGGAGGACGATGCTTGTCCGGTTTGTTGCGGTCTCGTCACGAGCGGTCAAGTTCGAGTCGACCGCTCATCGGAGGCGACGCACAGTGGATCGAGTCAACTAGAGAGGTCGGACATGAAATTTTTTACTTAAAATGCAAATTTTGATGTCTAATTCGTCACATCTTACATTTTGAGGGGCTGCTCTGGGAGAAAATTTCACGAGGAAGCCAATAGAACCACTTTTAAAATCTCAAAGTTTTGTATAAACGGAGTTATGAGCGTTTGAAGTTTCCAAATTTTGTCCAACTTTTCCTATTGACTGGATCCATTGTGCGACGGTCCCAATTCATTGATGTCTTTTGTCGGATAGCGGGTGCAGACTCACAATCAGTTCTGCCGAAAATTGGTCCGGTCTCGTTATCGTCATTCTTCATCAATTTGTCACCGGTCAAATGTTCATCACCTTGTCGTTTCCGTTTTTTAGACTACCCACGTTCCTCAGAGCCGCGCGGACAATGAAACTCAAGACAAGACAGTGTCGATCTGGCTTGTTTCTTGGGGTGCTGATACGTGTTCGGGGCCCCCTCTAAATGACTTAAAGACCTCCTTTATGAGGGTTTCTGAAGTTAGGGGGCTCCTACAAGAGCGGGCTGATTGTTGAAATTGATAGACAAAGCTATAGACAAAGAAGACAAAAATTATATAGAGAAATCCTATTGGTGGAAGCGGGTGGTACCAATGGACAAAGGAAGTAGGCAATAGACGAATTAACGGCAACTCACGCGGGACCCTTCAGTTAGTCCATAATTTTCTCCCTTAGTCTCTAACAACCACCGAAATTAACCAATAGGATCGCTCTATACTACCTTCGTCTCCTTTGTCTATTGCTTTGTCTATAGAGTTCAACGATCAGCCTGCTGTCGAGCCACCCGTCAGAATTTCAGATGTGCTGAAGCACCTTCGCCCCCCTGCGGGCTGATTATTGAAATTGATAGACAAAAAAGAAATAGGGGGTATGGAGCGATCCTTTTGGTTGAAATGGGTGGTTCCTATAGACTAAAGGAGAAAATGATAAATTAAATTTGGGGTCTCTCGTGGGTTGCCGTTAGTTAGTCTATTACCTACCTCCTTTATCCATTGCAACCACCCGCTTCCACCAATAAGACCTCTCCACAAATCTTTTGTCCTCTTTGTCTATAGCTTTGGCTTTGTCTATCACTTTCAATAATCGACCCGCTGGCCAGACCCCCGTGAGACAAGGTAAAAAATTAGACCTTTTGAGGACATTTTACCGCATCAATATTTCACTCAGAATACGTTAAATTTATCAAAAACTTCCAAAATCAACTAATAAATGAGATATTGACGTATGAAGTCTACATCGAAACCTTTAAAAATTCAAACTTCCTGTGTCCTGCTCGCTCGTGAAAACCTTTTAATCGTAGGTCAAATTAATTACCCTTTAAAAGCAACCCCACATCTTAAGCAAATAACTAGAGCTTGGTTCCTACGCTGTTTAAAAATGTTCGAAGAAATTCTGTGGTGGAATCTACAGTGATATTGAGTGACTTTATATAACAACCTCCGAAAATTGCACTGAGAATTTTTTTGGATTTTATGAAAAATTTCATACATTCGAGAGCTCCGGTTGTATGGATTTGCTGTATGCTCATCACCGGAAATATCTACGATTACGATTGGGAATCGCTGTTTAGCGTCGCTTCGGACGGCGCATCAAACTTCAACATCAACTTTCGGATTTTCACACGATGCACGGAAACGACGGAAATTGCCTCATTTCCGCGCTATCAAACTTGTCTACCGTCGATAGCCTTGATGCAACATTTTCCCCAGGTTTTCGTACAAATTTGCTGTGATCTCTCATGTTTATTCCTCGTAAAAATTGAAAATAAATAATTTTACCGAAGAACATTTGGATCGCATTTAGCAAAATGGGACCAGCGCGATTACAGTGTTTTCAACGTCGCACCGAAAAATAAGTGAAGTTGATTTAACGTTCTGGATGTAAAAAAAAAATATATGCGAGAACTCACAGAATGTTGAATTACCCGCTACGGCAGTTAGAGTTTATACTGCTGACCATTACTTTGAGAAGCAATTCTCAGACATCTCTCAAACAGGGTCAGTTAGTTAGAATTCAGTAAAAGCATTTTGAGTGACATTTTAATTCCGTAAGAAACTCTAAGGAAATTTAGGACTAAGGATGATTTTTTTCAGAACCTACTTTATGCGCCGGGTTTCGAATATCCGTGAATCTGAATTCTGTTCTGCTGAAATCAAACGCGAGTTTTGAAATGATTAAACAAAATAATTCACTTTAAAAACTTAAGTGGCGCTAAAACTTCCTTAATTGCCGAAACATGTGATGCACCAAGTCCCAAGGCACTCCTCTCATCGAAAGAAACAAAAGCTCAATTTGTAAACACAATGACAAGAGTGGTGCCCTCATAACTCGTGCAGATGATTCATTGCTCGCTTCGAAGCGTCATTTATCCACCCTCAAAATAATAATTGCCCATAACATTTCGTTCAACAGGCTCAGATTTACTTCATCTGCCGCTTCTTTTTCAGTCAAATGTTTAATTTCTCGCCTCAGTATTTGCGTTAGATATTATTTTAGCATCTTGAGTTCCCAACATTTTAATCCATTGCACGTGTTCATTTTATTGAATGAATTTCAACTTTAATGGGATGAAATTTGAAAAAGTCACAACGCATATGACTGAACATCAGAATTCTCGCTATGCTGTATTTTTACGACATTTTAGTTGGTATATCAGGAAGAAAGTAGGTCACAACAGGGAAAGAGAGATTGATAGAATTTATCAAACATTTCCTTGATGTTTCACATAGAAAAACGATTTTGAGACTTACACATTAGATTCAATAAGGAGACGCCGGCATAAGAATAGTCAGAGTACCTAATCAAGGCAAAAATTGCTCCACCGAAAATTTTGCCTTCACACATTTCGCCGGTTACACATGCCGACGAACTGCTCGTTTGGTAGCTACACACTTCACCCATTTTTTTTTTAAACCCGACACCTAATTTGGCCAATAAAAATCGAAGTTATACTTTGGCTGTTACTCACGTAACCATTGAAGCAACACTACAAGAAGACAACCGGAAGCAAACACAATATGGAAATAAAGCAAGGAAAAGGACGCGCTTTGATTACGGCGCAGAGATACAACTATTCGTGCTTGATGGGTGCCCGTGTTGCGTCTGCAAAATTGAAGGCGCGATGGCGCGAGGCGTGCACTCGCAATGCTCCGCTCCATGCTGCCACTGAGTTGTCACTCAGATTCGGGAGAAAAGTTTTAAAAAAAGGCTCCATTACATCTCTCCTATCTTCGTGTGTTTTGCTCACGTAGTCCTTGAGGCACTACTACAAATAAGACAGACGGAACCAACAAACCGTGGAAATAGAGTAAAGGAAAGGTTTCGCGTTGATGACGGCGCAGGGATACGACTATTCGTGCTTGACGGATGTCCGTGTTGCATCTGCAAAATTGGAGGCGCAATGGCGTGAGGCGTTAGCTCGCGATGCTCCGCTCAAGGCTGCTAATGAGCTGTCGTTCTGGTTCGGGGAAAAGTCAAAAAAACTAGACCCAAAAGGTTTCTCCTACCTTCGGCTGTGCTGATATTTTATTATTTTCATTTTTTCTTAAATTTGATGTATTATTCTTTTCCAAGATGTATTATTCTTTTTCAAGATGTATTTGTAGACCTACACTTAAAGTTCGGATGTACCGGTAACATAAAACCCAAGGGGCACGTGTTTTCAGCGATCCTGGAGTTCCAGCTTGAGCATCGAGGGGTTAAATTTCATTATTTGGAAAAATTGCAGCACTTATCTTATTGCTTGTAACTGGACTAAGTAAACCATTGGTTCAAACAACATCTAAAAACCCTCAGAAAACTATTGGATAAACTTAAAAATGAATCATAAAACTTTGGACCAAACGAAATTGGGCAAAGAGTCTGGCCACCGCTCGTTTTAATTAACCATAAAAACTATGGATTAGTGTGTGCACTGCATCTTTCTTTAGCTTGTTACTATTACTTTAGTCAAATAAAGACAAACCAATATTTGTGTACATTATGATTGAAGCTTATTGTTCATCGCGTGAAATAATGTGCACGTACCTTTATTTCCACTTCTTTCCAGAGATGAAAGGAGTGATTTGCATTTTTTT
Source organism: Bemisia tabaci (assembly GCF_001854935.1). Lineage (NCBI taxonomy): Eukaryota > Metazoa > Arthropoda > Insecta > Hemiptera > Aleyrodidae > Bemisia > Bemisia tabaci. The sequence goes on along the minus strand of NW_017562455.1, from coordinate 2,174,837 downwards.
ATAACATCTACACCATTAACATTGTTTTCACTGAAAAAATGGATGCATTTCAATTGAGGTAAATTTAGTAAATTAATCCTGATGCGAGACAGTCTAACTCATTCAATCACGCAAAAAAAATGATATTGCTTATTTAACAAGTTTGTAGTTAAAAAAGGTGTCCGACATGTTTGAATGTAGATTTTAAAATAAAAAAATTGAATTAGCTTTCCACTATTGTAAAATGTACATTTCAAACATGTTGGACATATTTTTCAACAATTTAATTGTTAAATCAGCCATCCATTTTTTTCCGCGAATCAAAAACACCTTCGAAAAATAAAGTAGCAGCTGTAATCCAAGAAAATCTACTCGATATTCATCGATACGTTCCAAATGAAGAAAAATTACTATAAAATAAAAATATCCCGAAATAAATAAAAATAAAAGTAAAAAGAATCAGGAGTCGGCCGGGGCTAAAAAGAGGAGGTGCGAGTGGGCATCGGCGGAGCGGCGCGGCGGCGCGCAAAGTTCGCCTTGCATCTTTTGCACGCTTTTCCGGTTTCCTCGGAAAAAAAGAATTAATTAATTCGAAAATGAAATTGTTTCCTTGGTGGAGCGCCGGCTCGGAGCGAAAGTGGACCGCAGGGAAAAAGGTCTGGCGAGGGATAGGGTTAAAAATTTCCCGCTCAGTCCCTGCGCCCTTCTTTGTTCCGCTTTCGTTATTTCTAATGCACTAATACGGAGGAATTTCGACCCGGCAAGGGGACGAGAACGGCGGAGGGAGACCGTGGGAAGGGGCTCAAAGGACCCGGGAAAATAAAGTGAGTGAATAAAAATAAAAATAAAGAAAAATGAGAGGGAAAATCCTTTACGCCCCCCCCCCCCCCCC
>NW_017562455.1:2082643-2170922 GCF_001854935.1 Bemisia tabaci | reverse complement strand
GTAATTTGATCTGAAAAGTCTGAAAATTGCAAGGAAAAAAAATCATAACTTTCTTTAAAAATAAGCATTTTCTGAGAGGAAATTTGGCAACATTCGAAGGCTCATACGGCGTTCTCCCTTAGCACGATAGTCTAGTGGTGACGAGTTGCGGCCCGGTCTCATGACTTTATGCCTTTATGGCCCGCCTCGAGAGACTGTTTATTGCTTCGTTAGGGATTTTTCACGTATTGCCAACTTCATACCGAAAACCCACATAGCGTACCAAAATCCTTGAGAAATTAGGGATTTATTTGTTTTAAGTTGCAACGGGAATGGAATCTTAAGCACTCAATGCCCCAATGCTGCCATTTTTAAGACTTTTCATTATTTTGATCATTCAGATGGTTCTCTTTCATACTTTATTTACGTAGGTTGACATGCAAGTATGATAACCAGGAAAATTTTAAAGAGCTAATTTTGATGTGAATAGGAGCGATTTCACTGGAATTAGGTAAACTACCCTCTGAAAAAAAATTAAATTATTGACCATGTAGACTAGCCGTGGGACTACACGATTTAAAATGATAGGGTATGTTTAGCGTGTACCAGGCTGCGTTTCTAAATCTTATCTCATAATTAATTTCATTTTGAAGATTTTTAATTAGAGAGAAAATAGCGATTGATAAAAGCTGTGCTTTTTTTAATTCTTTTATCGTTGATCGGCAAATCTTGCATCTAAGAATCAAAATATGAAAGGGACAAATTTTGGAATTTTTCCCAACAAATGTTTCTAAAATTTGTAGAGTACTATCCTCATCGCAAAAAGGCGTCACTGGTATTGCTTGTACAGTGGAAAATTTGTCTCCTACGTTATTCAGTGAAACTGCACTTTTCCTAGCTGTTTCTTTTCAGAGAGTCTCCCGTTTTCCGTGGCAATACGTGCGTCAACCACACAAAAGGCGATTTCTGACACGGCTTTCACCAATGATTGCATGTGCAACACTTTTAACAGTACTTAATTAATACGACCATTTCACCTCCTCTGTGATTTTTGCAATGCAACAATGATACGGTAATTAAAGGATGAGATAGAAAGTTAGAGAGGTATGTACCTTTTTTTCGTAGATCAGGCATCGTGGAAACGTTTGTGGATTTTAGGTATGATTGTCTTGGTTCATTAATGCCCAGATTTTATGGTGGCTCGTCACTTGGTGAATCTAGGCGTCTAGCCCTCTTACTGTCCTGTTCTTCAAATCTCCGGCTAGTCATTTGGTCCAAGACGCAGCATTCTTCTCGAGTTGGGATTTAGACCAGAATCACGGATTGATCTGAGCTCTGGGCTACCCTATCCTGTGAGTAGCCCCGCCGTGTGATAAACTTTATCTGGAATCAAGCGTTTGCCCCATGGTTTTCACCCAGAGTTTCTCATTATTTGTCCCCCTCTCTCCCTCTCTTCCCCCCTCTCTCCCCTGCCCTCCGTCGTTAAGGTATATCAGTGAAGAATCGTGCGTCGGACAAATTGATTCCAATGTAAATTGCAATTTTTGGGGTTCAATATCTCTGGGGTATCTCTTCATAAAGCAGAGCTACCTAATTTTTTTAACTTACGAAACAGTTCTTGGAGATCTCTACAAAGCTAAATTGCTGTTGTGGAACTTGTGGATGTCTCCATTTTTCAAAAATGTGAGTTGGATATTTCCTTGCTCCGTGGTACGATATGACCCAGTGGCAGTGGTATGATGATGTTGGTTAGTCTGAAAGTAGCCCCTTCTTTCTCCTTCTCCACCAATAAAATTAGTGGTGAACTGTCCCTACCTTCATTACGATACTGTAGATTCTTCAATTTACGATTGGATTGTCTCCTTTTACTGAAAAAATTTAAAAGGCTTCAATAATTTCCTCAACCGTAAGACCATTTCAATGCATCCCCTACAGTCTCGTTCTTCTGGCGTAAAGGGCGTATCCAAATTTCCACGTGAACCCTGTTTTTCATGTGGATGCATGCTATCTGGGGCTCATGCTGAAATCAAGATACGCCCTTTTGTCAAGAGAGTGACGGCATATACTACCGTTTTATGGATAAATGCCGTATCAACATTTAGAATTTACCAAATTTCTAGTGATGAAAACCTAATTTTTTCAATGGTTATGTACGTTTTTCCTCGAATTTCTGACAGTTTATCACCTAAAGTCTGGCAGAAATTCATCACCAAAAGTCTGACAGAAATTCACCACCGAAAGTCTGCAGAGTTAGTTCCAATCTGATAAACTTTAATTTTTCAAAAAATGATTGCTCCAACTGAGAAAATTCGGCAACGCATTGATGTCCATACGATGTTTTTCCCTAGCACGCTGCCGCGCTAAGGAAGAACGCAGTATGAGACTTCAGACGCTGCCATATTTCCTTCAATAAAAACCCGATTTACAAGAAAATGTGTGAATATTTTTCCTCCATTTTTTCAGACAGTATCATTCGCAATTTTATCTAAAATTTCTAAAAATTTCAAAGACAAATACGCATAATTTTCTTCAAAAATATATTTTTAATCCGAGGCGATTTGGAAACTCTCGAATGTTCATACGGCGTTCTTCCTTAGCACGGCAGCACGACAGTATCTCTCATCAAGCAAATTGAAGTGGCGGTGCGGTAACTTTTTCACGTTGAAGCTATGGCCCCCAATTCAAAGGCTCCGGGTGCATGCGGAACACCCACGCACCGAAAAAAATCCGGACGGAGCCTTTTTTTACCCTTCCACGTAGAATTGGGATTGTCACCGTCGACAGGGTCCGAGTGCGAGACCTCGAGGGGATGCAATAAAAGCGGCGGAACATCAAACGCGGCGCGGGTTCCATGCCCGACGTGGTCTCGCGTATGAAGTTGTAAAAGAGTCGCCTCAATCCGGTGCATTGCAACGGTGCCGTGTAGTGATTGGCCTTTTGAGGGATTTCGAGAAGCCGCCGGAAGGAAGAGAGGTGATCGACTAAAAATAGCCTATCGAATATTGATGGCCAAGGAGTCTGCTCTTTCGCTGCGCCGGGCCGATCAGACCACGTGGAGTTGAGAAGTCGTTCAAAAAAGACGTAACAACACTGAAAAAAAAATTCCAACCGTGGAAGCCGTACTTACGGGCTATATAGACATACCGTCCGCGTGTCGGACTCAGAGGCCAAAAATTCCGGGCGTTATAGTACCCGGAGCAATCGACGCTACGGCTCCAGCACCTGGAACTTTCGGCCTATGAACCCGGAAAGGACGGTATCTCTGTATAGCCCGTAACTTTTTTTTCAGTAAACACTGGAAAAATAAGTCTCTTGATCGACCGTTTGATCGACATAAATCGCGAACGGATAGAACCAAATTAAATGACTTTTGATTTTGCTCGCTATTTATGGTGGATCAAAACTCAAAGGCTCTTGATTTTAAAACAATTTAAGTAAACTCATTTTAATAGTGAAACTCTTCGCGCTTTATCGTCAAATTTTGTTGAATTATTACCAAAGGAGGCTACAAACCCCCCACCTAGATGGGGAGTCCCTGCAACTCGGCAGGAAATACGCTATGCACCCCAAAGGGGGCGGTCACCAAATTAAGTTTAGACCTCTCTTTTGAGCCAGTCAGGCGCACTGAATTTCTATAAAAATTTTAGGGGGAGATTTTCATAATTCACCTTTTCAACAGATTATGATGCAAAACAATATTCACCCTGAAAAAAAGTTACGGGCTGTATAGATATACCGACCGTTCCGGCTTCAGAGGCCGAAAGTTCCGGGTCCTGGAGCCGTAGTTTCGATTGCTCCATGTGCTATGTCCGGAGCTTCTGTCCTCTGAACCCGGAACGCAGACGGTATGTCTACAGAGCCCGTAAGTACGGCTTTCACAGCCGTAGTTTTTTTTCAGTGCATCATTTTACTCAAAAATGAAAATTTTGACATAAGAAATTTGAAACCATTCAATTCGATTGTACCTTTAGCGATTTCCTTGGTGCACAATACTTTTCACAACTATGTTTTTATTTCCAGGCCAATTTTCACTCAGGTGGCAACGATGGAAACCTTTCCTTTTTTTAGAGGAAAGAGTCATCACCAACTGTCAAACAACGAAAACATTCTATTCACCTCCGGGCATCGGAGGTGTAAAAACCAAGCGAGAGCGCAAGGGAGCCTTTTTCTCCAGAATTATCATACGGATGGTCACTTAGCGCCGACAGAGCCCTCCGCCGTCGGTGATAGACAAATACACGGAGTGAGGGCGCTATTGTCTGCGCGGGCGGCAAGCGTTAGAAATGGGACGCGCCAACGGGGTCGCATCGGCATGACGGGATAGCCGCTGTGACGCAGTAAAAATTCGGTACGGCCTTTGTCCGCGGCGCTTCCGAGTCAATATTGTGACCGACTCCTCGATTCCGAATTCCAAAAAACAATCGCTATTTCATATGCATTAGGTCAGGCTAGAGACAAAAAGAGACCCTCTATTGGTCTTTTGGCGACAGGTGAAAACTTTTACTTGACTTTTACTTTTACTACAAGATGGATGTCCACATTCCATATGAAATATGTAAGACGCGATGGCGTGAGTCCTGAACTCGGAATGCTCTGCTCTATGCTACTAGTTTGAAGCACCATTACGAATAAGACAAACGCATACAAACAAGAAGCGAGGGAAAGGATGAGCGTTAACGACGGCGCAGAGATACAACTATTCGTACTTGATGGACGTCCGTGCTGCATCTGAAAAATTGAAAGCACACTCACGCGAAGCGTGAGCTCTGCTATATGCTGACAATGAGGTGTCGCTCAGATTGGGGAGAAAAGTTAAAAAAAGAGGCCCGAACACATCTCTCCTACCTTTGGCTGTGCTACTCACGTAGTGCTTGAAACACCATTACGAATAAGACTAACGGAAACAAACACAATATGGAAGTAAAGCGAGGGAAAGGAAGCGCGTTTACGATGGCGCAGAGATACAACTATTCATACTTGATGGAAGTCCGTGCTGCATCTGAAAAATTGAAGGCGCGATGACGTGAAGCGTGAGCTCTCAATGCTCTGCTATATGCTGACAATGAGGTATCGCTCAGATTGGGGAGAAAAGTTAAAAAAGAGGCCCGAATACGTCTCTACTGTCTTTTATGCAAAATTGCGATAGAAATCCTATGGAAACATCGCGTACCTTTTGGAAGGAGGCAATGAGAAGGTCCCATGAAAACGTCAGGCATGCAGGCAATCAGAGTGGGCAGGGTATCGACGAAGAGATTTTACGGTGTCAGTTGTATAGAGGCATGTAGCTTGGGGGGCTAGGGGCTCAACCCCCCCCCCCCCCACCAAAAAAACAAACAAATAAGGGTTTTNGGGGGGGGGGGGGGGGGGGGGGGGGGGGGGGGGGGGGGGGGGGGGGGGGGGGGGGGGGGGGGGGGGGGGGGGGGGGGGGGGGGGGGGGGGGGGGGGGGGGCTTGGAAAAGAAGGCGAATAAGTGCAGTTTTTGAAAAATTTGAGAAATTCATGATTTCAAGTGAAACTGGTCTTTATGCATGGTCTGTGAAAAGTTCGCTCCCGAAATCAAATTTTTAAGCATCAAAAAGTCAGTTGGAACTGTCTTCTGCCAGAGAGGTTCATGCGATTTCGAAACTTTCAACATGTAGTTCTCGAAATTGCAAAAACTGCACTTACGAGCCTTGTCCCCCAAGCCCCAGCCCTCCAATTATATCGTCTCTCGTCCGAGCCAGGTTCGCGCCGGATCGCGGGCGGCTAAAAAACGGCTATCGGGAGGTGGACAAAATCGCGAAGCTCCTGTCGGCGATCCCGCCTACCGGGCAGGAGCAAGTGACATTGGTCGCGGGATTCGCGGGCGGCGGGCGGCGGGCGAGGGTGGGCGGGAGGGGTGGGGTGGCTGTCGCGGCGCGGCCGGCGCGGGCGCCTCAGTACGCGCTCGAAGCCGAAGCCGAGCAGGTCCCGAGCTTCCGCCCTCGGCCGTTAGATGGCATCGGTCTAACCTCAAACGTTGCCCCGCTGATTTGCTTTTCGCGAGGTTGTTTTTGTCAGTTTTGTTTGGCACGGGCGCTCGATTCTCCGCGAGGATTCCACTCCGTCGTTTTTCTCAACGCGTGGTTAAAACCCCGCCGTGTCTACCAATTACTAAACTATCGTTGCATCGTTGTTTTGAAGTGTGCCGCCCAGAGTGGTTAACATTGTGCTTCCCTCCTCGAAAACCCGGTGTTTCTGTAGCCTTCAAGGGCCGCCTTAACTTTAATCACGTTCTGATCGTGTCCTTACTTTGTACTTAAAACTTGCTTATTGTGTTCCTTTCAATCTACATAGTGTTTTTAACTCTTCGAATCGTGAAATTCACTTCTCTGTTCGCTGAATTTGGAAGTACACTGATTACATCATCCACTGGAAACTGTGTTCTTAACGTTCAAATTCTTGTTTACAAACGGTTTGGTGCTTTATCCGCTCACTCGGTGAAATTGATACCTTGTTAATTGTTGCGGAAATTGTATTAATTTGTGGTGTGATAATAATTCAGGCCCGGTGCCCGTATCTAGTTCTTTAACCGCATATTAATTTAATTCAGTGTCAGAAAGATACTTGTACCCACGTCGTTCTACTCAAACGGTGTGTTTCGGATCAACAATTGTTTGGTGTCTCGTGTAGTTTTCGTTCAAAATCTGATTCTCATCATAGAATGAATTCGGGAGCAAGTTAGTTGAATTTGTGAAACTCATACGGTCGACCCTCTCACCCTACTTTGGACAGTTTTTGAATGGTTACGAAAATATCCAACCTGACGTCTGAAAATGCAATGGGCATAGGTAAGCTCAATCATAACATTTTAACATGTGCTCCTCAAGATCACTAGTGGTCATCAGGCTTCACAATTTTCACTGAAACATACTCCTCATCAGTGTAAGTGTACTTGGGTCTCGGAATTATATATAGCGTCGGCTACAGCACCGAGCGGAAACTTCGATCATTTTTACCTTTCAGTCGGCTTTTGAATTTCAGGCGAATGCAGATTTAGACATTTTATTATATTACCTGCAGGTAGTCAGGAAGGAGGGGGAGGGTGCGGGGGTAATGAACCTACCATCCCCACCATTCTAAGGTCAAGTACAGGTACAGAATACATACAATGTTTTCGTAAAATTGGTCTCGTTCTGTAACCCATGATAGAGATGCAATATTTACAATTCTTCGTTTTCAACTAATTAATATCTTACTTCATTCGATAGATCGCATTTTAAATTGATGCTGAATCGGTACTCAGGTACCTACATTTTTCAATTGCCGTCTATATTCCTGGCGCGAGTGTAATAATGGCTATAGAATTTTGGCTGTAAACTAAGTCATAATCTCACCTCAACAAAAGTAAAAGTGAGACTCCGACTATTTTTACTTTTCTCACCTTACTTGCGCCTCCCATTTCGATCCGTTTATGACAATATGCATGTAATAAAGTAGTAGAGAACAAAATTGACGAAAATTAGGATCTAAATGCTACTTATTGTGATATCCTCTACTATTAAATTTTCCGAGAATAATTGAGCGCAGCTTTTTCTCCAGAAAAATTAATTTGTCCTTTTCACCGCTGCCTCATTATCAGAAATTTGAATAGTTATTCCTGTCCTTCCGTATTCGAATAATCGCAGTCTCGTGGAAAATGAATTCAGGTTGTGTTATGATTAACGATTGGTTTCGGTAATCATGTTATGAAGTTGACGGTAGAGATAATAATTTCGGCACCAGTCAATCTTTTTGAGTCAGGATTGACAAACTGACTAAAGATTGTTCGATAAAGGATAAAACAAGAGTTTCAGACGAAATAGCTTGTATTGACGTGATGAAGGCACATATCACAGATTTCACAAATTAAATGTCACTAAGTTACACAGCGTTAAAGTTGAAGTGAAGAGTTGCACTACTGATGGATTAAAAACCGATGAGAGAAAGAGACACGGGTCGTGGGTCGTAGGGATGTTAAAGACCAGAGAGAGAGTTACACGTTTCGTGGGTCATGGGGATGGTAAAAGACCTAGATTTTTAGGCAACCCACGCTTGTATAGTCTTGCTGACGTTACGGGCGGTGAGACAACAAGGCTACGCGTGATTGGTTGGCTATAATCTATGTAGGTATCAGTTGCAAGTCTAGTAATTAATTTTATGGGACATTATTAAAGATTGTACAGGGATAAAGTGAAAAAGTTAAAAATAAGGACTGGATTGACTGAAACTAGAGTTAAAAATGGAAATCGAAAAATGTTAGGGAAAAAATATGCTGAGGTGTTGACAGGTTGTTCAAGTACATTGTAATTACGTATATTATGTGCGCCAGTTTAAAGTTTTATCTAGGTAGCAGATACGTTCTCATGAAACATATATTTTGGCACCTTCTTCATCGATGGTAACTTTTGAGAAATCTAGACAATTTTTGTTTTGTGGGTCTGAAGTATTTCAAATTATGATTTTAACCCATGTGCCCTAGGATTAAATGCATCAAGTCATCCACTTGAACCAAAAGAACCGACAGATGCAGTATTTTGATTGTACCGCAAAATTTTTCTTTGGGACATTTTTTTAGTGAAAAAATAGAAAAATTGTTAGAGGTCTGTCCCTCCTTGCGATTTTAATGTACATAAATTTTAAAAGTTAGGTACTCGATCATTTTATTACGTCACTCCCCACCTAAAATCATGAGATTCAGAGATTTTTAACTAACAATGAGTAGGTCTTTAAATCTGGAAATTCTCAACATCTAGCCAGGTGGGAGTGATATCGAGAACTTCAGGCGTGGGGCCACCTTATGCACCGGAACTTTTACCTGACACACCAATTACATATTTGAAAGTATTGCAAAGTAATACCTAATTAATGCATTTTTTTCTAAATTGAAACAATGAAAACATAAAAACTGGTCTGATTTCTGAGGCGATAAATTTTAGCGCACAAGAATGCGGAATAACACCCACGTTTTGTTGACCTTGTAATTCGGCTCGAAGACTGTGTCCTTAACTAGGATTATTTGCACAAATTCTTGGTTAATGAATTCGCTAATCAGATTTTAGATAACCTTGAATGTAATGAGAAGTCTTATTCTTAATATCCATGCTTAAAAACGGATAAAATAAAATAAAGATTCACGAGAGAGTTTGTTTGCGCCGAACGCTGCTATTTTAATTGCCAAAAATTTCCGTTTTCGACTTAATTGTTTAACTTTGCGACTTTTTTTGGGTTAATTTTTATTTCGGGCGAATTTCCAAATCAACCGTGTCAATATCACATCTACATTGCTGTAGGTGTACTGGTCTTATTAATGTAGCGTGCGCTACTATCGGAAAATTAATTTTAATTTCCGACTTTTTTGAGGGGGAAAAATTAAAATCTGTTTGTTTTATAACTTGGAGAATTTATGTTATATTTCGTTTATAAAGGCTATCTCTTCAGTCGCACAGAAAGTGACGGCTGCCATTCCTTCTCATCAAAAATATCAATTTGATAAGTTCGCGCTCGAGTACAGATTTAATATTTCCTTTCAAAGTAATACATTCAGATGTGAAATTTCAGACAAATGCGACTTTTCCACTTAAATGTACCTAAAATAAACCAACGGTCGCCTAAGTCTTATTGTGGGGAAATTGTGTAATGCTTGGTTTAATATCAAAAACCAGTCAGAGGTATATCCATAAGGTGCCGCTTGATTGTTGAGGTTCAAAAATCAAACCAAAAAACTATTTATGTGCATCTGATGCACTTATCTGCCTCCCTTTTAAAAACAAATAAATCAATAAAAACATTCAAATTTTACGTAGGTAGGTATGATTTTTTCGGCTCTGAATCCACTTTAAAGACCTTCCAACGTATTACGCCCGTGTTTTGGTTTCAATACCAGCAATTCCCAAATAAATCCCTGAAATTTTACACCACATCGGCCTTATCCCTCAAAATATATGTTCGGCTCTCGACCTTGCATATTACGAAGCTCCAGCAACAATGAGAGGACAGTGCGATTCGAAATCATACTAATCGCAAACTGTATTAATGAGCTCCGAGTTTTACTCGGACGGAAAGTAAGTGGAAATATTCACACGAAGTGACCGCGAAATTTCGCCTTTGTCTGGCAGCAAAGGGCATCTCAGGTTATCCTGCTTCAAGGTCCTATTTGGACCACGGACAATGATGTATGAGCGATCGGCCCGGGCCGACCCACATTCGACCCAAGTCAGTCTGAAATATTCGTGAGAGACATCCATCTTAAAATCCCATCAAAACTTCGTGGATCTCATTAGTATAGCATCCGCGACAAGTGAGTCACAGGCGTGCTGGAATACAATCACGTAAAGCCTGTACTTATCCATATAAGACCCTTATTAATACCGTGCTAAGGAAAAACGCCTTATGAGCATTCGACTGTTGCCAAATTTCCTCCCATAAATTATATATTTTTCAAGAGAGTTGTGAATACTTTTCCTTCAAATTTTCACGCACTCTAGGTTAAATTACGGACAAAATTCTCTGAAAAATTTAAGGATAATGACTTTCGAATTTTACTGAAAATGTGTGTTTTTTCAAAAGAAATTTGGCAGCTTTTGAAGGCTCATATGGCGTTCTTCCTTAGGGCGACAAATTTGTCGTCATGGTTTATACGTAATTAATTCGTAATGAGTACTTACGGAACTTGCAAAAATACAAGTATTATTCAAAAAAACACTCTACTCATTGCGCGTAAAATATTGATACTTAGCGTCATATTTGATGATAAGTATTATTGGTAAGGCACTACAGAATGAAGGAATGAAGAGACAAAATTTATGTTCTGTAGAAATTCTTTTAGGCTCTTACTAGCCCTGTTATTTTAAAATTAATGCAAACCGTCGGGTTAAGGTAGCGAATTTTAGTTGTTTCTCTTTGGTAGGTAACACTGATGATAATTAGCGCAACTTGATACGAAATAACCCAACAGCGTTTGAGACCAAATAGTACTAACAAATTTCACTTTGCTTCATTAAATGAAATTTATCCCATTCTTTTCTCTACTTCATTGTTTCCACTTATTGAAATAATTGACGTTTCAATTTTTCTAAAATTGAAATTGACACGTTAGTCTTTGTTGAATAGGCGTTTAGAGTTTTACTTAATCACTCTAAATCAACTCGAAGATAATTTTCTCATCTCCTACAAATTATGGGGTTTCCTCTGCCATCGAGACTGATTCGAATTTCCTTTTTTTGAAACCCTAATTCCCTTCGGTCAGTAAAATTTCCTCGCTGCTAAATCCGTCAGATAGGGTCGTGATGGAGCAGATATTGTCATAAGCCGGGTCGCAGTGGCGCGGCGTGACGTTCTTTGTGATGTATCGATTCTCTGCCATTTGAACTTGTGGTAAAGTATCGATGACGCAGGACCACCATAATAATCGATCCTTTTCCACTGTTTCAAATGAAGAGATATCGATAATTGATCGCCGGGCACAATACTATTTTCATCATGCTAGCGGCGTGGCCGGCGTTTCAAACGGAAAAGTGCACGATTTGATTCTCTCCTCTTTTTAAAATCTTCGGGGAAAGTAGAAAGCGACGTTTAGTTTTTCATCCTATTTTTTTCCATCGAAAGCAGAACTACTCTTTTTACATAACTTTTTATACTCTTTTACTCTAGCTTCTCCATAATAACAGATCAGAGTTCGAGCAATGACCATCCGAGATACTGCACGTCCAGTGACAGTGGGGTTTTACGTTTCCACTCCAATGAGTCAAATCATCGCAATATCGAGCCTGAGTGCCTTAGTCATCTCTCAATAATTGTATTTCTTCAATTCAAACTTATAGGACTACCCAATATTAACCAATGTATTTCTGGGTCTCACAAAAATTTAACAAGTTTTAGGTTTCATTATCAGAATAGAATGAAATTTTCGAAAAGCCGAGAAATATCAAATCTGACGTTGATACGTCTCCGCTCGTCTCTCGGTTGAACAATCAGATTTGACGTAAACGAGTATTCGCATTTTTAGGTATTTTCTTGCCTAATCGACTTTTTGAAGGCGCTTTTTCATCATTTGTGTCTCATAGATTTTGACCACGCTAATGCTATGGAGCTTAAGATGTTCTACCCAATTAATAATTCAACGTGGACTTTGCCACGTTGTGCTTCCATTCTTCTTTTTCTGCGCGTCCTCGGGGGGGGGGGGAGGAGGGGCTAATCACATCTAATTGAGATATACGCCGTTTGATCAGCTGGAGAGGAACAGCACCATATAGCTGCTTTTACTGTCGTTGGAAGGAATGAGGATAGTTAGGTGTTATAAGGCGAAATTACGGCTAGGTCTTGTACCAAGACTCCTCGAGGCATTGTGCCTATTAATTCCTCATCAATTACATCCAAGAGCTAAATTTATTAAGCGTGGCTCATGCCGCGCGGCAGGATGCACATGCGCTCGCATTTCGATATATTGCGGCATGTAAGTAGTATAAATAGATCCACTTTTCCACGGTGGCGCCCTGCATCGGGCAAACGAGCAATTACAGAGTCAAAATATTTATGCATCGGTGCAAAATGCACTATTGTGAGGCGGCTCATCATGGTCGATGATTGCCAAACCGTGCACGCAATTCGGATATTAAAGTGTAAAAATTAGGCATGAGGCACATGTCATTTACCACTCTTATTTACCTGGAAGTTTTAGTTTTTGACTGAATGATGAACCCAAAGAAAATGAAACTTATTACGCCCTTATTTCGTATTTCCAAACGAATTGAAATCGATATTTCTAAGGCGTTTCAGTGAAATAATACTCAAACTCGTGGAAATTATCCAATTTGGAAACTGAACATGTTTATTTCTATGCCTACCTTTCAAGCTATGTTTGATAAGACATTTTTATGTTATCTCCAATCGAGGGCATATTTTCATTAGTGTCGCCGTTGAATGATACATGTGGATGTGGGATATTTCACTTCAAGTAATCCTAGTGTATAAGATTAAAAGTTCCTTGACTGATAACTTTGGCAACGATATAGCCGCACGTGTGAGGCAGCTTTGATGGTTAGTGTGAAATCAATTATACGTCATTGCAAATTCATAAACCCGTCGGTCATGCCATCAATCTTGAATCTCTTTTCGTAAATCGCTCTCTGTTAATGTTCGCCGCCGATTGTTTTCTTGCATTTACTTTTGCTTTGTTCCGATTTTGACGCGCATGTGCTGTCAACGAAATGATACCCTTACTTTGTGGATACTCCAGACCTGGTTACGAGTTTCTATATTAGCGTTCTCGTTGTCTCTCAAAGTTGAAGGTTGAATTGGTTTTCATTAAACTTTTTGTAGGAATAATTTACATTTTTTTGATTTAGGATCTTTTCAGTGTTGTAAAAAAATACAGTATATTAAGGACAGATTGCAGTTTTATGACTCACATCAAGCCGTCTGGATGGATCCGATCATTTTACCACCGTGCGTCTCAATTTAGTATGAAACTGAAAATGTCACGATGGAGGAAAAAAGCGTATCCTTAAATATTGCACAATTATTTTATCGGTTTTTGATGCAAATCTGCCCGCACCATTCACAGAAATGTTGGCAACATTTTTCAGTGCAGCCTAATGAAGAGATGTCCTGAAGTTAATTTTATTGGTCGGATTGCCTTTTGAAAAGTAAATACATATTGAACTGTTTCTACAGTTCAGTAATGACTGGCAAAATTAATGCCACAGAAAAGTTTTACTGAAGGCACAGAAGAACAGGGATGTAAGAGGCCGCAGAAGACCGAGTGCATATACATAGAAAACCAGAGCTAATTGTGACAGAAAAAAGAAATTAAGAAATTCAGCTTCTGAGTGTCGGTTTTTCGCAATCAGTTCTGACGGCAAAAATAACGAGGGTCTAGGGTGAGTGAATTCGCGAGTACAGTTGTGTCCGAAAAACGTTCATAGAATCTGGAGGTTGGATTTTTGTTCGGGCGACGGAATGAAAGAGCTCAAGTAGAAACGGAAGGAAATACATTTAAAAGGGATTAGCCATAGCATCAGAGACATTGGGAGGAGCAAACCGAGATCGGATTCTGCGTAGAGGTGACATCCGGAGTAAAAAAATACTGGTGGACGCCAATAGGGTTATGTCGCCGCGGAGTTGACAAATACATAAACTGGAGACGTAATCTGGAGGTGGAATTTTCGATTGGACCACTGGTTGAATAGGCTCAAGTAGAAGCAGAAGGAAATACATTTAAAGGGGACGAGTTATAAAGCTTGGAGACATTGGGAGGGGCGGACCGAGAGTGGATTCTGCGTGGAGGTGACATCGGGAGTAAAAAAATGCTGGTGGACGCCAATCGGGTTTTGTGACGGCGGAGTTGACAAAGACAGAAAGCGGAGAGAGCGACAAAAGCGGGGGGCGCGTTTCCGCCCACTCGCGCCGGTGCGGGCACTGGGGGTGCGCATCCGCTCCGGCTGCTGGGTCGATGATTCGCCCGACGGGAGGGGGAGGGGGAGGGGGCGCGCGGTGGCGTCGCCGGGAAAAATGGTCACTCGGAGTGACAAGGGCGGGCTCTCGGCAGGTGAGCCGGGGCGCGAGCCAATCAGGAGCCGGCGTTGACAAGAGCAGTGTCACCGCGCCGCCGTGGCCGCATCAATAACGGCGGGGGGTGGCTAGCGGGCGCCTGGCCGAGCCCGGGCAGCAACCCGCGCTACACCCGTGCTCGGCGGGCTCGGCCGGGCCGGGCGCTGTGCTGTGACAAACCCCCGGATCAGCGCATGACCAGCTCTTTATGCTGTCCCCTTCGCTCTCCGCCCCGACCCCCGCCCACCTCCCGCGTCCTAACCCTTTTTCGATCCACCCGCCGTGGACAGTGTGATAGACTCAGTGACATCGCCTGCACGCGACGAGTTTTCGCGCCGGTTTCTCCACTCGAGACCCCCCGGTCCCCTCCGCGAGTGTCCTGTGTTCCCCCCTCACAACCCCTTTACGTGGTTTTCAGAGTGATGGGACTCCTGTTATCGATCCATTATCGAGCCGTGTGATTCTGGTAGCTGGTTTTCTGTCTTCGGTTTACCCTTCAGCGGTTCTTATCAGTTTCATCTCTTTCTTAAATTTCGAAAAATGACTGAGATTACCAAAAGTTGCATCGAAAGTTCTTATCTTTGAAACGGAGAGATTTCACCCAAGTACTGGAAAGTTTCATGAAGAAGTGTGGAATTCCCGGAATTCGCACCAAATTTGTCGGTAATATTTAAGGTTAGAGAATTACCTCGGAATTTTTTCTGCAGCTCAAAACATAGATTTATTTCCTTTTATTGCGTCTGATGTTACTGACCAATAGGTACCGAATCTTTTTCCCTCTAAAACCATTGATTTCTCTTACAAGTATCATGCGTCTTTCATTTGATGATTTGAAATTTTCGTTGTTTCTCATCTCTTATTAATTTTTTTTATTTCTCTCTATTTTCCGAGATTTTTCTTCTTCAACATCGAATCCCTGTCCAAATTTTTCAGGGTTTCAGCATCCTTTCCTTGTTTTCTCTACTTTTATATCCTTTTTCTTTCATTTTGATTCGTCGCCGTTTGTTATTTCACGATGCAAGTTAATGATCATTGAACTGCATTGCGCATGCAAACGTCTAACCTAATTTCTGACAGTTTTTCCATCGGTAGTTATTTGCCTTTCAATGAGAAGTAGATCCGTGGAACACAATTTGCTGTATCGTTTGAAAAAGAAATATAATCGTCTTAGTTTTTATTTTATTTTTATCTACCTCCATCCCTTACTGGCTACGAACCGTGAATCTGCTTGCAGCCCTCTCGACTTTTTTCCAGTTACTTTTGCTTCCTTCAAGTTACTGGTCAGCAACTTTGGCCTTATGTTTTTGCAAAAGGGTCCTCTAAAATATTCTTTCGATCAATCCACATGGACGTAAACAGAAATGGATAAAAGAATGCCGCGGACCTAACCTCAAAAGTTGAAATCATCGCAAAACATGCATACTTATTTCTTCCTCCGCTTTTTAATATATGCTCATTCAACTTCCTAACTTAATTGAGCACAGAAACAATATATTAATAATAAAAATAATTAAAATATATTTAGGATAAAATATAAATAATACCAATTAATGTCTCACCGTGTTAAAATCCTAAGTACACATAAGTATTTATGAAGCCCACGTTCCTTGCTTTGATGTGTTACGTAAATTTCTCCAGATTTTATGCTGAGGTTTCAGATGTATCAAAGAATGTAACAACATGTACATTAAAAACGAAGCCATATCAACCATATGATTGCTGATTCTTGCCAGTTTTGTAGATTTCTGTGATGAGAGCTGCTTAAGTTTAGTACCGGCTCAAATTGTTACATTACAGAGAGGATTCCGAATGTGTTTTGTATTGAACCATACTTGATTTAATTACTATGCGAAGTCCTAACTTCTTCTGGCTATCTTATCATTACCGTGGGGAAAAAAAGCATCTTTCATTTTTGCTCTGTATCACATTTACAAAAGTCTTCACTACCTGCGCAGCACTCTCAACGCTGTATGCATTAAACTTCTTTTATAGAATCTACCTCATCCATACTTTCGTTTCAATAACTTTGTCATTTTAGATGCCATAAAAATCAGAAAAATGAATTTTCGAAAACAGTTCAATGGTTGGCCATCGAACTAAATATATACCATAAAAAAGTGCACATGTTGCGGTTCCGTATAATGATCCAGTAATGATGCGGATTCTTTCACGAATTATAAAAGAATAATTAAAAGTAAACGTCATTTGAATTTAAACATGACGCTCATTATTTAAAAATCTTCATATTTCTCGCTTTTTTCCTTAATTTTGTTCTGCCAGTAAGTGAAAGGGCATCTCATTAAGTTATTTTGCCAGGAAAGAGGGTTCATCACTACCAAAATTCACCTTAAAATAAAATTAATTTCAACTGCACGTTCGTTTCGATTAGTATGATATTACATTGTCCGTCTTACATAACCACAACCGTTACCGTGAAAATGATCGCCTTTTTTACGTTCGTCTCAGTCCGTCCATCGCCGCGTTTTAGTGAATTTAAATGTACATAAGAATTTTGTCTTTTTAACCAAGATCACTGCCTCTATATTTTGATAAATGCGGAAAAGTTGTATGCCGTTTGAATCTAATATTTATCCTAGGAACGCTGGTGTCGCTGATATAAGAGATCCAGGTAGTCGGGCAAATTATACTTAGATCCCAAGAAATAATAAACGCCTGTCATACATCTCTCAGTATTTTTTGTGCAGTGGCCTAATTTAAAAGGTCATAAGTTCAATCTGTGAGTCTTTCCTTTTCCTTCCTATCCTCAGTAAAAACTGGTTTCAAAATGGAAAAAATGAAACGGTGCTAAGATTTCAAAAGAAGAATGTGTAAAAAAAAGTATGTCGTAAAACTTCACAATTACATTTAATGCCAAGTGACATTCGTACATTTTTTATTCGTCGTACATGAAGTAAACTTATTTCTGCACTAGCGCCAAAATGCTCGAGGCAAACCCTTCGAATGTTGTAGGATATTACCATGCACGTTGCACACACGCATGAAACTTAATAATTCTGCAGCGCCAATAGCATCAACACTATGTTTGCTAGGTAATGTAGACTTTTTGTAATCTCTGGTCGACTCATTCCCAAATTCTCGTCTCCGTTCCGGCTCTCATTCCGTTTGTTCCTTGCGTCGCCCCTCATTCCTTGGTCCATCTCGGTTTTATAATCTTTGGAATTGGTGGAAATATTATCTTTATTTCCGTTTGCGACACACTGGAAAAAACACATTGGATCTAGAGTCCAGCCTCTTAAAAACATCGACAAGAAAAAATACTCTCGATTCAATCAGATTTAAGCTTAAATTAAGAACCCAGCCCCTTAATTTGAGCGGATTTCCTTTCGATTTAAGCTTAAATCTGACTGAATCAAGAGTATTTTTTCTTGTCAATGTTTTCAAGAGTCTGGGCTCTAGTTCCAATGTTTTTTTTCCAGTGCACCGTGGAGGCCTAAAATACGGGAACCAATCAGAAACGGATTCGTATTGTTCTTAGTTTCAGTATGAAAGGAGACGAGGCGGTATGATATACAGGGTTATTCAAAAGTCACGCACCACTGGCCATAACTTTAGTTCTAATTATGATATAGATTTGCGGTTCAAGACGTGTTTCCTCATATCTAGGGGGAAACTTTACTAGGCACTTTCCAGTTTTTGATCCCCTCGGGGGGCCGAGCACCTCAAAAATTTCAAATGGCCACCCCCCTCATGGCCGGTGGTGCGAGACTTTTGAATAACCCTGTAGGACTGCTCCGGCTGGCGGCGGCGGCGGCATCGGCAATCGGTATAGCTGTGTGGAAAATACCCTGCTGTTAGCTGGCGGGCGTTGCAAGGGGGCTCGAGCGGGAAACCGCAAAATAGGTCGGCAAACGCCCAACCGGGCCCAACACCTGTGACAAGTTGACTATTCATTTAGTCGCCGCCGACACCGCAGCCGCACTCCTTGCGGTCAGCCCAGGCGTCAACTGCGCGCGACCGTGTCGACGACGACGCCGGCCAATGACAAGTGAAGCGGTTGTTTTCAAAAAGGAACAATTCCATTTTTGCATGAGCCTTGGCTTGCTTAAAAGGGCATGCTAACTGAGGCTCATTGGGAAATGTACCTGCTCCCATTAGAAAACAACTGAGTCAAGTTTAAAGAGACCATCTCTCTCCTCGTCCAACCGGAGAGTGTCTCAAACGATTCTCTTTGTGCCCTCAAAGGAGCCAAAAAACGTTTTCCACCACCTCGTTTAAGACAGTAACCCACAAGTGGCGAATTCGCACCAAACAATTTTATTGCTGCCTATGAGAGTGCCTGTTACACTGAAAAAAATGAGTTAGCGTCAGATGACTAAAAATGGTTTCTATACACTAACTCAAATTGTGTGATTTGGACACACATGATTTTTGGTTTCTGTACACTAACCACTATTAGTGCTGGAAACTAATTCCGCTACTCTAATTCGCATTCGGTAGGGTTGGGTCAACCTAACCTCAAAACTGAGAGAGGAGAAAACGGCTTAGCGAATGATAACTGGACTTTTTTTTTTTTTGAGAGAGCTTGCGCACTCTAGGTATAGTTCATTGGCCTTAGTCGTGTAGACAAACAGCCACCGCTAAATGATGGGAAGATTACAACAACAGTAGAAACAGAAGTACAAAGGAAGAAACGAAGGAAGAAACGAAGAGAAACATCCATGCCACTCCACGGTGACAAGATCTGAGACCATCAAATCTTTCCACCGAGGCCGGGATTCGAACCCGGGACATCTAGGTCTGTGATCAGTTGCGCTAACCACTGGACCAACCGATGTCGGCGTCCGAACCCTTGAGATATTCTTTTGAAATTACGGGAGAACACGAACTATAGAAGTAAGCAGTAAGTTCACAGATTTTCGTAAAAATATAAACTGAACGCGGAACGCTTTAATCGCAATTTAATATAGAAGATTGACGACTCCAACGAATATCATGCTTGTTTACGTTTTGAATTGAACAGACGATTTCTAACCTTAACAGGTTTATTTATGTTGCTTTCGAACGTTTTCAAGAAAGAGAGGACACTATAAATCATACCGGGAGTATTTACATTGTCAAACGAGCCCGAAATTTCACATTTTAATTTATTTTCACGAGCTGACGCGATTGAGGCTGTTGTACCGACGCCACTTTTTCGAAACTAAATAAATGTAACGGACAATGTGGCAGTTAGTGTTGAGGGCGAATTAGTTTGACCCGAAGGTGAATTTGTCTTACCACAGCGCTAATTTTACAGCTAGTGCTGTTTTCCAATTCTGGTTCGCGCTCTAGTAAAGTGAAGTCAGCGTATGAAGCGAATTGATTGGTGCTTCAGTACAATAAATTAGTTCTGAAGCCTAATTTTGATTCTACTTGGCGAGAACCAACCAAATTAGTTCTCAACGCTAACTACTTTTTTTTCAGTGTGGGACATTGTAAAAAAACAAAAAAAATAGATTTACCTCAAAGTGAGAAAATTTACCGCTTTGCGACGTCATCAGGTGGCATTTCCCATCTGAGTTTGTATTTTAGTGGATTAGGTCTTTTGGTAATATCTCCTCCAATAATTCTTCATTTTAAAAACCGAGGATGTAATAGTGCTCATAATTTTGATTTTCTCAAACATACACATGTGAACTGCGTTTATAAGAAAGGAACCAAGGCACATCACCCATGGCCAGATTTAGCCGGGCAATTTAATTTTTTACAAGAGAACTTTTATGCGGATTCCTGGGAAAATTCTAAGGAACTTGCTACGTACTGTGCAGGAAATTCATTGAAATTTGCACAAAATCCTCACAACCGTTTTCAAGGGCCGGATTTTCCTACTTGCCGCCCATGGGCCGCCTGTATTTTGCGCCCCCTTCTCATTCGTTTTGAAACACCAATAAAAACGATCAAGTGAACGTGCCAGCGGAGGAGGGGTGCATAAGACGCGTTTACTGGTGTTGAACACATTTTTTGGGAAAGCCCTGTCAACACTACTAGCAAAAGGTCACGGAACTTTGCGCGAAAGTCAAGTTTCGTAAACCTATCTCTAATGGACAAGGCCTTCCATTCATAAGAAATGAACGAAAAAATTATGGAAGAACAAACACAAAATTTGGTTTAATGATTTTGACTTCCGCCGCCGCGCCGACCGCACCGTGTTTGGCACAATGCGTGAAGTATTCACGCTGTCTTGTAGGCGCTATGCGTTTCACGCTGACCGCACTGTGTTTGGCGCAATGCGTGAAGTATTCATGCAGTCTTGTAGGCGCTATCCGTTTCACGCTGATCACAATAACCGCACTGTGTTTGGTGCAATGCGTGAAGTATTCGTGCAGTCTTGTAGGCGGTAATATGTGTTACATGCCGGATGCCGCGCCGAGAGCTTCTCCTTTTCATCTCAAGTCCTCGTCATCATTTCTCCCTAAGTCGCGCCGTTCCAGACCAAATTGTGTGTTTGGTTTCTCTCTTAACTCGACTAATTAAAGGTGTGCTGTCTCTTGTACTGAGAGTCGACAAAATTAGAAATTACTATACTCTCAGGAAATGAGAGATTTTGTAGCCTTTTCTCGTTTGTAATTCTTTTTTCTAAATCCGATTTTTTTATACACCTATATCTAAAATAATTGCAAAATTTGCCGTCCCCTAGATTTGCCGCCATGGGCCGCGGCCCATGTGGCCACCCCCTAATCCGGCCCTGCCGTTTTCATGTAAAAAATTGAATTGCTCAAATGAATTTGGCAGTATCTGATGTTGCTTGGTTCTTTTCTGCTTAACGCGGTCTACATAGTCAAATCGATTTCAAGGCGCATTTTTCATTGAACGGATGATTCCATTCGTGGCTATTAATAACATGACAGTTTTTTTTCGGATCTGCCCGGGCGGCTCGCAGTCGCACCTGTGCCGCGCGTGGTGTTTTCCCCGCTTTCCCGCGCGCGGATATTCAAATCCGTCTCAATTTCCCCCACCGCGGCGCGGCGTCGCGTCGCGGAGGTAATCCAGTGTCGTGGCGGGCGCGGGCGAGTCATTTATCTCGAAAATAATAAATTCCGCGCCGGGCTGACTCGGTGCCGGGCGAAATTTGAAATTTGATTAAGTCGCGGAGGGGCGCTGTCTGCGGCGTCCATGATGCGTCGCGCAGGGCTTTGAACCGTGCTCCTGAGAGAGAATCCGTAAAACAACTTGTCGGCACCCGAACGAAGGAACGTAACTTCATTCCAAAGCTGAAAAATTGACTCAAACAATTCAATTTTTTTCAAGAATGCACTTGTGAGATTCTTGCTTGAAATTTTTCTGAGTCTAGCATGAGTTCAAAAGAAAAATTTGTGAAATTTTCAGCTACGAAAGCCTTAAATTCTTCAGGTTGAAATGCAATTTGTGAGAAGAAAATCGAACAAAGGAATGTAACTTTATTAAAAAATTGCAAAATTGACTCCAACAATTTAATTTTTTTGAAGAATATACGTGTGCGATTTTTGATCAAAAGGCTTGAGTGAAATTTGACTTAATCTAAAAAGTTAGGTAGAACACCAATGCTAGGCCTGGAGGACAAGGCGCATAAGTGCAGTTTTTTTTTAAAAAAAAAATCGAGATATCAATTATTTTAAGTAAAACTAGTCCTAATGCATATTCTGTGAAAAATTTGCTCTCAAATTCCAATTTTTAAGCAAAAAGTCTGTTTGAACTTTCTTTCCTCCGTAAGGATCCATGTAACTTTAGAACTTCAAGCACTTATTTCTCGAAATAGCAAAAACTGCACTCATGCACCTTGTCCTCCAAGTTCCTCAATTGACCGTTCGGCCTGTACTTCCGACGCAAACCATTTTTCCGTTCCCGTTTTCAAATTTCTTCCCTTTTTGTTAAATCCGTGCCCGTAACTGACTGTCACCCGGGCCCTTAAAAATATAGAATAAGGAGAGTCGAGAAATCCCTTTGAAGCCCACCGAACGTCGCGCAGTGATGGAACGGGCCCTCGAAACATCGTCCCTCCAATGCAAGGGCGTATCTAAATTTTCTCATGAGCTCTACTCTCCGTATAAGTCTCTGCAATCCGGGGCTCATCTTGAAATAGATGTTCGCCCTTACGTCAGAGGAGCGACGAAAAGAGGTGGAGCTGACAGGGATGAATTGGAGCCACTGTCTTGTGCCATATCGATTGACCCTATTGCGCCTCCGCTTCGCCCCGAGCCCCCCGGCCCCCCGCCCCTTCCCCTTCGCAGACCCCCTCAAACCCACGTTTCTCCGTAGCAAAAGTGTCCACTCCCCCCGGATGAAAAAGGGGGAAACGACCCCCTCTTCCCGCCCTCTCGGTCCCCTTTCCGGGAGTCTGGTAAAAAAGGGAGACGGGTCCCCTTTTTGCCCCCTCTCCCGTCTTCCCGGTAATTTTCTCTTCGCCTTTGCAGATGTGTCCGCCGCCTGCAGTCGTCGGATGCTGTGGAGAAATAACGATGGCGCTTTTGGAGAGCTTGTCGATCCTTCTCTTTTGGCTCTCGAAGCAAACTGGATAGGAGAATGTTGAGCCAGTCCTGCTCTGTTCAATTTTGATGTATTGAATGGAAATATGTATTCATTTATAGTGCGAAATCAAGCGTTGATTCTAACCTTTGAACCGTCTGATTTCGTTTGGTTTTGAAATATTCGAGTAAGAACACAGCCATGAGACAGACTGAGAAATACGTTAGGTCCGCTATAATGAAAAATCCGTGATTATTCAACGAGAAAGTTAAGGGTGAAAAATCTAATTTTTAAATTGAGGAAAATTTCTTATACGAACGATTCGTATTTTTGGTGCATGTCTATAGTACTTACAAAAGCTTAGATGCAAAGTTTGGTAATTTTTAAACTTCAGAGAAATTATTATTGTTATACCAGAGGTAGACTAAGTTAAGAGCGAAATAAGAGAATTGATAGCCAGTATGTTTAATGTGTACGTGTGAATGAGGAGGGGTGCAGATGTTTTAGCAAAACATTTTTCCCCTTCCTGCATCAAAACACCTTTTTCGGTCGTCACTTTTCTTACAGCAGTACTGTACACGCTCACAGAATTTATCTCGTGCAGAAACAATTTCTAGTAATTCTGCTCTCAGTTAGAGAAAAAATAAGATACTTTTCTAATGAAATAAGATAAATTTAGAAATAGTAGAAAAATTACTAGGGTTCGTACGTGCACGAGAAAAATCCTGTAAGCGTTTTTGATACTGCTGTTTCAGAAGTGTCTACCGAAACAGGCGTTTTAATGCAGGGAGGGGAAACATCTTTGCTCATACATCTGCACCCCCCCCCTCCCCCCTACACAGACAATTAAGAAACTTGAAGACTTGAAACAGTGAGGACTTTAGGAAAAAACACAAGACCACATTTTCAAAAATTGTTCTATTTCTCTCTCCGCTATGCCGTTTTCAGCGATTTCATGCGATTAAGAATCTCACCATTTCCGGAGATTCCGCCGAACAATAAGTGCGCTTCAATATATTTGTATTTATGTCTGGATCTGCACTCGCTAATACTTACAATGCGCGTGCGTCAGTGTTAAACTATGAGTCTTTCCGATAAAACAATCAGACCACTACCGAGAGTTGCGTCCGGACAAACTATGAACATTTCTAACCATTCCGTTTTGCTGCATTAATGATGACGACAGGTTACTCGGTCCACCACCATCCATATTTCATTAACTGTGAGTATTCTTCAATTTTTATGAAATGGTTCGCTGTGTAGTTTTCATCCGGACCGCGTCAAGCAGAAAGGAACCATGCCACATCGGCCAAATAATTAGGCAATTCAATTTTCTAAGTACGTGGAAACAGTTGTGCGGATTTTTGTGCGAATTTTTTGCATAGTACGAAGCAAATTTCCTCAAATTTTCAAAGGAATTCGCACAGACGTCCTCGTAAAAAATTGAATTTCCCAGTTTTTGGCAGTAGCTGATGTGGCTTAATTGGTTCTTTTATGCTTAACACGGTCCATTTATGGTTAAAGATGATACTTATTTCCCCAAAACTCGATGACTATAGGATTCCTAGATTCATAGATGTCATCGATACTGAAGTGTATCTCTCAATAAATCATGATTTTGTGCCCGAGAATTTAAAGGAAGAGGAAAAAATCGCTCACCCCCTCCCCGCCCCGCCACCGACCATGCATTTCAACCAGGGATCCAAATATCCGTGCCTCATAGTTCTCCGTTGCTGCTATATATTGGAAATCGTTTTAATGGAAAGCTTATTGATTTTTTATGAACTTTAGTTTATGACGTCAATCCGGCAATCATGTCATTAAAGCTGACTGTGCAGTGACGTAGATTTTCGATTAGGTTTTGTGAATGGAGTTCTTTATGTGACATAATATAATCTAATTTCCTGCTCGTGTCATAATAAAAAACAGATAATAATAGCTTTCAGCGTATATCAAAGAATGTAGCACTGAGTGACACATTTTCGTTTGACTGACCTCTTGACGCCTTACACGAGGTCAAATTGACAAATCAGTCGTGAATTGATGTCATGTGTTTTTCTGCCATGCCTCGATTTTTTCAATGTTCATGTTTTCCTCATTAAACATAGATATCAATCAAATTTCACACTACATTCGGATATCGATTTTTCAAAAGAACGCTTGCCAACAGCTCGAAACAAGACAAACGCATACCTGCTAGTTACACGGTTTGTGTCTTTTAGAAGCAATAATGAGTTAGTTCCGCCGTATTGATGCATGGTTCTTGTGGATTAGCTATAAACAATGAGATTTTTCTCAACAGCAACTTTCTGCGTTCAATATTGACCGAGATATCGTGCTTTAAAAAATTCTGTATATGACGTCATACATCGCGGTAGCATCACCTTTGGTCTCTTTCATCTTGCTTTCGCATTCGAGTTTTACGTTGCGTAACTAGTGTAAATGCTTGTCTCTCTGACTGATGAAACCACGGTGGGAGAAACCCAGGGTGTCACCACCGCGATGGATGACGTCCTAAACAGAATTTTTTGAAGCACGATATCTTGGTTGACACTGGAAAATCTAGAATCACTGTTTCTGTAGGCGGTTTTTGGCCTCCTGAATGCATCCCAAAAATTTCGTGAAATTTCACGCGAATAAATTTCATGAAATTTTCCAGCTTTGATCATTGCATCCAGAAGACACAAAGCGTGTAGCAGCGCAGCGTGGTGACGGATCTCGTCCCTAGATCAGAGAGAATCAATTTAAGCTGCTCTGTAGGAAGGTTTGAAAATATCTGGTAACTGGCGTTGATCGGTAGATGGCGTTGGAGCGCGGCCGCGGAGGAGAGAAGCGCGAGTGGCGAGTTGGTTGTCTGGCTCGGCGTTGATGCTTTGCATGCGAGATGGAAGCGCCACAGGCAAGGTCGTGCGCAGGACGCCATGCGGTGGTGCCCGCGCCGCGCCGCTTCCTCGGACGTCAAACGCCGCGCCGCACGCCAACGCGCTCCCCTCCGCGCCGCGCTCGTCGCGCCACACGGGGAACGAGATTTTGGAATCGGCCCGTCATGGCGTCTTTTTTCGAAACTTTTACTTTTGGTATTTTTTTGTGTCATTTCCAATATCAGTACAGTCGGGGAATACCGGGAAATGTCAGAAAATTTTAGAAACTCGTGGAAAACCTGGAAATGTCAGGTAAAATGACGAAAATGTTAGGGGAAAATTGTCAAATCACCTTTATTTCCTTTTCAGAATGGGTTTGACGTTTCGAACAACAAATTTTGCCTAAAAACTGTTTCAAGTCATGTCGTTTTAAGCATCTGGTATCTCCTCAATTTTCAGGGAATTTTACGCACTTTAAACTATGTTAAACTTTACGATATGCGTTAACTCCATTGAAGAGATGATCAAAAATGAATTCTCAGCAAGTCGATGACCAAAGTGCGAAACCACATATCTCCATGCATTGCCGTGATTTAGAATTTCCGCCCATCTTTCATATCTTCGAGGAGGAACAAGGCTTTTGTGTACTTCGAAATTCATTCAAAATTACTCGCTAACAGTGAAGAAAAATCAAAAAGATTTTCAAGTATAACGTTGACTAGTTTTTCAAAGAAAAAAAAAGTTTGACGGGAGGTTCGCCACGTCGCCAGTGGAGAAACATGGTTTTGCAAAATTTTTCGTTTTTAAAGACGATTTGTATACTAATCGCACAGCCACTGTATACAGACGTTGTGCAACGCAGAGGATTTTATTACTTAGCATACCGAGCAAAATTACTAAGTTTTTTACCCTACGCTGAGAGACCTCGCAGGTTCTAACCACCACCCAGTGGCGTTGCGTAAATTGCGATATGTAGATTGTTATGCCACTTAAACCTATAGAAAAGTATCGATGAACAGGGTGTTCGCAGCGAACACCTTACTAATCGATTCTTTACCATAGGTTTAAATTACATAACAATCGATTTATCGCAATTCACGCCACGCCACTGTCACCCCCCCCCCCCCCCCCCCCCCCCTCTTTTTACCACATTTTCTTCAGTTAACCTCTAGGTTAAATTGGCGCTTTTCCAGCGTAAGGGCGTATCTTGATCTGCGCATGAGCCCTGGAAAGCATGGATTTGTGTATGAAACAAGGCTCACGTAGATATTGAGCTCCGCTGCACAATCAAACTGCACGGGAAAGTGCGGCGGAAAGGCGCGGGGAATTGACAAGCGTAGCTCATAATTGATCAGCCTTTTCGACGCGTCGGAAACAAGTGAACACGCATACGTTTACAGTTGAACCGAGCCAATTACCGAGGCTGTATCGACAATGAACACCTCGCACCCCAGCAGCCCCCAATCCCAGATCAGCCCCCGATCCCAGACCACCCCTCGCAAACGCCAACGGAGAGAGGAAAAGCGATCCGTTTAACTCCCGATTACCGCGCCAGGAGCCCGAGGTGCGGCTGCCAAATTGGTGGGAATGCACGCATCTCTCCGACCTCGAATTTCACGGAAAAATCCATGTATGATTGTAATCCAGACCAAAATGGAAGGGAATAAACACTATCATGGAAAAATTAGTAACCTCCGAAGTCCCCAAGGCAAAAAGCCGTGCTATTTATTTTAGTAGTGCTGGAGACCCAATGGCAAAAAAACTTGTCCTTTAATGTTCTAATTTGAGTCACCGGAGCGCTGCACCGATACCATTGAATAACATAACGGCGAGCTCCAATGTTATATTTGAGGCTGCAAAAGGGAGGTTAATTTTGTTGCGATTTTTGACGGGGTAGAAAGTAAAAATATGAAAAGTGAAAATTGGCTTGAGACTGAAGCACTAATATATACCTATTGTGGAATATCTGTATCTTAGGAGGTTGAATATAAGTACTAATATATTTACCGCCGCTGCCGGCACATTATGCCTACAACTGCAGTGCATGCCGAAAAACGTCATATCTAATTAGTGCGTTACTTGTCTAGTTTTCGGTGATGCATTATTGTGTCACTAAATTTAAAATTTAGATGATTATCATACCTTCAATCGACGCAAATGTTTAAGAATACAAAAATATACATTTTATTGTCTTTTTAAGAAAGAATAAAGTATTCTTTCCAGGAACGTCGCTAAATACTCGTAACTCAAATAAAAATACGAAAATAATTATAAATACATCAAATCTTCGTATTTTGATTGAAATCAAATCATGTAAATTCTTGCCATAACCGCACCATGAGTGTGATCTGGTCTAACGATTTCAACCTTCATTGTGTGTCAAATAAACTGCTTACAAACGCACATTTGGTTCATGCACTGAGAAACAACTATGGTTATAATTACCATATTAGTGGTGTTTAATAATATGCACTCTTAATTAGCACTGGCTATAACCAAAAAGTAGTGAAACAGTGTTAAAAAAATAGTGATATTTTTACTGGAGCAATCGTAATTTTACAAGTGCGCGGTAGTAAAATTACCATTTAATGGTAAAAATATCTCTATTATTGGTTATGGCAACTACTAATTAAGAGTTCATATTGAATACCACTAATATGGTAATTATAACTATAATTTTTTCTCAGTGTGTACAGTTTGTGTCGTCTAATTGTAAAAATTTTGACTCGTGATAAAGAACGCTCTGACCGCTATAATCGAAGGGTTTTTGTTAGCAAATGTAAGTCGAGTCTTCATTCCGCATTAATTCGTGTCTCTATTTTGATACGGAGCATTTTTTTTCTACCCCTAAGCCAAATTTTCGCTCTACCCGATAATCCGGTGAAAAATTATATCGGGGGAGGCTCGAAAATGCGAGGCTCCCCCGAGCGCCGGCCATCACTAATGATTCGTGCAAATCCGTCAAAACTGCGCGGAGCATTGGGACCATGATCGGGGAGGAAAGGAGGGAGGGTGGGAGGGGAGTCGAAGCCAAAAGGGGTCGCTTCTGCGGTGGCGAAAAGCTCAAAACGGGGGTGGATAGTGGCGACCGCAAAACAAAACCCCGGTGAGATGAGCTGCACCGCGCGAGGGGCGGGGGAGGGGAAATCTGGTCGGGATTTAACGGATCCACCGTGGGGGCGCGTATGAACGCAGTCAAAATGAACGAGCATTGAAGCAGCGGTGCCGAATGGACTTTGAAAGTCAACGCATCCTTTTTGGCTCTAAGGGCCGATTATTGAAATTGTGTGTTTATTGGACGGACATAAATAATATAGGTTAAATGGGGCGACTCTGATTTGTCGGTTATTTCTTATCGCTGCTTTGTCTTGCCGATGGCGAGTGGAGTTGACGACAAGCTAAAGACACCCTTTGAGGGCCACGTTCCTGAATCCTGAAGCACCAAGTTCACGGAACTTGGCGCGAAAGTTAAGTTCCGTAAACCTATCTCTGTGTGGACAAGGCCTTCCATTTATAAGAAATGAACGAAAAAATTGTGATGGAACAAACATAAATGTGGTTTAATGATTATAACTTCCACCGCTAGCACTATGTTTGGGACAATGCGTGAAGTATTGCTACAGTCTTGTAGGCGCTATGCGTTTCACGCCGACCGCTGCCGACCGCACTGTCTTTGACGCTATGCGTGAAGTATTTATGCAGTCTTGTAGGCGCTAATATGTGTTACATGCCGAGACCGCCGCGCCGAGGGCTTCTCCTTTTCATCTCAAGGCCTAGTCATCATATCCCGATTTATTTCCGTCAATTTTACCCGACTTTGGCGAGATAAAGCAGGGATGAGTCATAGCAGACTAATCACACTACGCCATTTTTAACCTGTGTCACATATGTCCGCTCGACAGACATAAAATTTCAAAAATCGGTCTGCAGGAGCCACTCATAAAATACGTAACGCCCAAGGGGGAGGCAGTTGTTCCGAGTCTGCGTTACGGAACGGAGAGAAGGGTTACGTAAAGCAGAACGCTGTATTTTAAAATATTTTTTCATGAGTCCGGCTGAGGAGAGCATAACGCCTTATTATTATTATTAACATTATATTTACATTATAACATTATTATAATTATTATTATAACATTATATCATTATTAACATTTATTTTAA
Organism: Bemisia tabaci; assembly: GCF_001854935.1. Classification (NCBI taxonomy): domain Eukaryota; kingdom Metazoa; phylum Arthropoda; class Insecta; order Hemiptera; family Aleyrodidae; genus Bemisia; species Bemisia tabaci. The sequence continues at coordinate 2,140,932 of NW_017562455.1, read as the reverse complement.
CGTCTTAGAGGACAGACAGCTACGTTACAGAAACGACAAGAGGGAGACGAAGGGGGTCGAATATTCGAATTCCAGCTTCACGTTTCTTATAAGTGGCGCCTAAAAGGATTCCATCTCATTTTTGTATTTTCGTTACGCACGCTACGCCACGCTCCAGGTTTGGTTATTTATACCTGCCTTCTTCCTCCAGCGATCGTGGCAGCCGAGTGAGATACCACTATTCGGCCACGTGAGAGCTCGGGTTGCCTACACTGAAAACTGAAGGCAAACTGACAGTGAGTAGTGAGGTAAAGTCACCGTTCCGAATGTCACAAGTTAAAAGTCGTTTTGTTTTTATTAAAGGATAGGGATTCTCGTCACTAGATCAGGGGGGGGGGGGTGTCGAAAAATCCGAAATTTAGCGTCACGTATCTTATGAACGGCCACATCCGTTTGAAAATTGTTTGAAATAATGGGGCCGCGACTGAACTTTCTACAGTTAATTATAGTTTGTAATTTGATCTGAAGGGTCCGAAAAGTTCAAGGAAATATATTCATAACGTTCTCAAAAATGAATATCTTGTGCGAGGCAATTTGGCTACACTCGAATGCGCAAACGACGTTTTTCCTAAACACGGCAGAGCGTACCTAATTTCTGTGAAAACTTGACAACGCGGCCTGTTATTAAATCGTGTGACGCCACCGGAGCGACGACGTAGGCTAGGCTCGGTTATTAGTTCATTTTTTTATTTCATTTCATTCCGCTGCCGTGCCGATTCCCCACCCCCACCCTGCCCCGCCCGCCCCGCTGACACGATCGGTGTCTCACCCTCGCGACGCGGCGGCGGCTAACGCGACGATAATTAATTTATTAATTTCCGTTTATTTGTTTCACAGAGGGCAGAGCAAAGCTCGAGGGAAGGGAGAAGCTATTTCCATTCGGCTCCCACCGCAGTCGTGCCTCGGTTTTTTTTTACCACCCGTTGCGTGGGGAGGACATTATAACCTAATTCCGGCGGCAGGTATTTAAATCCGGATAAATGAAAGCACAAGAAAAGGATTCGTCGCCTTGTGACGCGGATTATTGTTTTGTTTAAATTAAACGCTCTGCAAATCTGCCGTGCTAAGGAAGAACGCCTTATGAACTTTCGGGAGTTGCCAAATTTCCCTCGATAAAGCGTGCACTTTTGACGACATTTATACATATTTTCCCTTGAAATTTTCGGATGTTCTAGATTTAATTGCGTGCAAAATTGTCTGAAAATTTTGGAAAATAATATTCGCAATTTTCCCAGTAAATTCGGTATTTATCGGAGAAAACTTGGCAACGTCTGAAGGCTCATAAAGCTTGCTCAGCACGGCAGAAAAGCACTTCGTATTTGAACCGCGTTTAGTAGAAATGAACCTAGCTACATCAGCTATTGTCAAATTTAATTGAGCAATTTAAGTGTCTACAGGAAAAAATTTGTGCGGATTCCTTTAAAAATGTTAAGGAATTTGCTTCGCACTATGCAGAAAATTCACTGAAATTCGCTTAAAAATCCGCACAGCCGTTTTCATGTTAAAAATGAAATTGCCCAGTTAAATTTGGCAATAGCTGATGTGGCTTGGTTCCTATCAGCTTAACACGGTCCATATCAGGATGTGATAGATAAATGAACTCTCTATTCGTATAATTTACATCGGGGGGGGGGAATCTGTCAAATGAACTGCCAGCACTGTGTTCTATCTATCGTAGCATGCTCAATCATATAAAATCATAAGAGTAGCAGGTACCACATAACGTCTGAAACAAGCAGCACTTCGGGGGTTTTGGCCGCGAACAGTTAAGAGGAACAGCCCCCAGTAGTTCTATACGAATGTAGGTGCTGGTGCTCATGGTGCTAGTAGCCGGTATTTTGCCCCACTTTTTCAATTTGGAAACGACAAAAGAATCGAAGAACACACTTTCAATATTTTTGTCAATAGCTGAGGTAAATTAGACGTCATGGTATCATCACGGCTAGGTATCAAAGCGTAATCAGGTATTGTCTGCGGATGCGACTATTTTAACGCTTAGGAAGTGTTTTTGCCTACTTGGTGAATTGAAGGCGAATCACTCCGCCCAGACGTTGGCCGCGCGCCTCGTGATGTGACAGTCGCCTTCTTTTCGGGTCAATAGGCAAGAACAGCTCCTGAGTGTCGGAATGGTCGCATCCTGAGATTGATCTAAGTGCATTTCGCTCTTCTATTTAGGTTTAGATCGGGGTGGAAGACCTCGGTAGGCGTAATGACTGTCTCGGTTACAGCTCTGATAATTTCAAACTAGCCCGCATGGGAAAATAGCATGGAATTCGTCGTTATTTCGTAGGTCTCTGGTCTTGATACGTATAATCATTTCTATTTGAGCCGCAGAGAGTGTGGAGGCACATGGATGGTAGAGCTTATCTTAAAATTCAGTTACGTTCTTTTGTCATAAGAGAGCGACTATTCGTGTGGTCGCGTCGGCGTGGCGCAGCGCATAGCCGCAAGCTGATTTGGAGCATTTTAGAATGCTCTTTTCGTTTAATTAACTCTCACTTTCACCACGTTGGCTGAATGAGGTTTCGAGCCGGGTAAACTTTGCCAATTAATGCTTTCCGGCCGACTGTTTTAACGAAAAATGATAACAGTTACTCGATGGAGTGACAATATTCATTGATACCGTTATTATCTATTTCACTAATTTCAACCAAGCTGAACTTTCGCCATTGACAAAGCTAATTTTGTCAGTGAGATAAATTTTAATTAGGTAACGGTATGTGATGTAACCCGATGTGATGTTTCTTTTATCACAGTTAAATGTCAGATTTGTCTTTCTCCTCTACATAATATATTCTTGGGGATAAATTGATGGCTGCATGAATGATACTGACGAACCTTCTGTTATGAAAAAATAGAAAAAAAAAGAAAACTGATGTCAATCTTCAGTTAGCCACAGCAATCTCAGACTGTGCATTAATTCAAGGCACCATAGTAATCCCGTGTTTCTAAAATGCCTCTTACTGAATATTGTATAATTTGAAAATGCAACTATTGATTTGTCAGCAATGACTTCTTACTTGAAACATTATTCTCTTTTATTTTCTAAAGTAATGGACAGAAACATAAGCATGTCCTACCAGGTTCAAATGAATCATTTAGTAATGTTCATACATGTTCCGAGGTTTTCTTTTATTTTTCTTATTCTGAAGTATATAACAAAAAAAAACTTCAAAAGCTTAAACTTTTTTGCTAAGCACGGTAGTTTTATTTGCTGTGACGTAGGATTTTTGGGAGCGTTCATAAATAACGTAACGCACATTTTCGGCATTTTGACTCTCCCCCTCCTCCCCATTTTTAAAGATTTTGTGCTTTAACACGTCAGAAAAAGTAGCGTAACACTTTCCTCGACCCCCCTCCCCCCTAAAACGTTACGTAATTCATGAACGCTCCCTCTCCGTCGTTTTCCTGACGAATGAACGTAACTTCATTTCAATGTTGTCAGATTTATCCTCGCAAGTTTTTTACCAGGAGAATCTGGGACATTTCTAACTGAAAATTTCACTGATTGCTACTCTGATCTCATGCGAAAATAAGAAACATTTTGGCCAAAAATTAAAATGGTACACTCTTGTTTTTATTTTTTATTCTAACTCAAATTTAATTATTCGAGTCAATTTTGCAGACTTGGAATGGAGTTACGTTCCGTCCGGGAATCGACGATTTCACGGAAAGAAAATTTCCGCGGATTTTACAATTTTGTCGTTAAAAAAAGTGTCGGACATGTTTCAATGTGGATTTCACAATAAAAAATGCCAATTTAACCACCCTCGTGGTTAAATTAGCTTTCCTCTATTGTAAAGTTTTCATTTGAAACATGTCGGACATATTTTTTAACAATTTAATTTTTGGTTCAGCAATCCATTTCTTTCCGTGTTGGACCACATCCAGCAGATATGAACCAAGCCACACCAGCTATTGCCAAAAATTGGTCAATTCAATTTTTCACATTAAAACGGTTGTGCGGATTTTTGTGCCAATTCCTGTCAATTTTCAGCATAGTATGAAGCAGATTCACTAAAACTTTAAAATGAATCCGCACACAGGTTCTCTCGTAAAAACTGTGCCTAGTTTTCGGCAATGGATGATGTAGCCTGGTCCCTCTCTGCTAAACGCGGTCCATTCGTGCTGCCGTACTAAGGAAGAACGCCGTATGAACATTCGAGAGTTGCCAAATTTCCTTCGATAAAATGTTGATTTTTGCGGAAGGTTATGAATAATTTTCCTTGACATTTTCAGGAACTTTAGATAAAATTGCGAACAAAATCATCTGAAAAATTGGAAGGAAAATATTCATAACTTTACCTCGAAATTCGCGTTTTATCAAAGGAAATTTGGCAACGCCTGAAGGTTCATGCGGCGTTTTTCCTTAGCACGGTAGCGTGGGTGTCGAGCATGTTCCGGAGACGGACGCTCGAGCAAAACTCTGCGAATCTAACCCGTGCGTTGTCTGTTTCAGGTGAGGGTCGCGGGCGGAGCGGGAGTGGCGCGCGCGGTGGCGGCGAGAAAGGGGTAGCAGCTCCACGCATGCGTGACGCCGACCAATCCAAAGCGAGCATCGTCAACGGCGGCGGCCCCGGCCCCGGACCCGGACTCATGATGGAGGTGGTAAGACCAACTCTTTTTTTACTCTCCTCCCCCCCTTCCCCCTTCCTCACCCCTCGTCCCTGACCCGCGGGCGTGAGTGTCGTGATTCGTGATTGTCACCCGAGCCGAGCCCGGCACCCCCCCCCCTTCCCCCTCCCGGGGCGGGTGAGTGATTCGTGACTGTCATCGGAGCCCCGGCCACTGGTGTCGCGGCGCGACGCTGACGGCACGGCACAGCACGCCCCTCCCTCGCCGGCGACGACGCCCATCGCCACGCTGGAGCCTTGTCCCCTGACCCCTGTCCCCCCGTCCCCCTGTCTCCTGTTTTGTCCCCTCCAAAGTCACGTTTCTCGTCAGTAGTTACGCCCATCGAAATCTAGTTTCCTTCAAAATGAACTACGGGACGAGGTACAAATTTAGACGTTCTCATACCGATGGCCAAAATACATCCCTGGAGAAAAAAAAGTGTGTTTAATCCAAAGTCTAGACTCCTACACTGGAAAAAATAACACATTGGACCTAGAGTCCAGACTCTTGAAAACATTGACAAGAAAAAATACTCTTGATTCAATCAGATTCAGGCTCAAGTCAAAAGGAAATCCGCTCAAATTAAGAGGCTTGGTTCTTGATTTAAGCAAAAATCCGATTGAATCAAGAGTATTTTTTCTTGTCGATGTTTTTAAGAGTCTGGACTCTAGATCCAATGTGGTTTTTTTCCAGTGTAATAAATTTGAGAAGAAAAAGTACACTTGATTCAATCGGATTCGTACTTGAATCAGAAGGCAAACCGCTTAGACTAAGAGGCTTATGGCTCTCGAATCAAGCAAAAGTCCGATCGAATCAAAAGTATTTTTTCTTAATTTGTTTAAGAGTCTAGACTGTGGATCCAAGAGCCTTTTTCTTCCAGTGCATAAATCACGTACCTCCATCGCAATTTTTCAAAATTTCGGCTCCTATTCAACTTTTTCGAAGAGAAACAAGTTAATTTTAAAACTTGAAAACATAGAATATTTTACTAACGTAGGAAAAAAAAATCAAGGAAGTTTTCAAGAAATTACGTCGATAGTTATTCAAGGAAACAATAAAGTATAGTATGACAGGAAATCTGAAACGTTGCAAACGGAGATACGTGGTTTCGCACTTGGCCGTCGACGTATGATTGCTCCTCAAAATTTCACGCAGATGCGATGAAAACAACTAATACCAACCTTAAACCACGATATAATGACGTTCTTACTCAGCATTTGTCACGAAAAATTTGAATTTCCCTCTCGCATAAAAAACCAGAGCCTATACTTGAATCAAATCGCGCACACTGAAAACTGTAACGAGTATGACAGACCTTAGATTGCGAGCAGTATTCCGTCCCCATCTTGTGCTGTTTGAAAAGTAAAAAACACGCAATATAGTAGCCGATGTGCCGGGACTAAGGTATATTTTAAAACCACAGAGTGCCATGATAACGTTTAGTGAGCGATTTAACTCAAGTAGATGCAATAGATTCTTCTATTTGCGAGAAATTTACGCATCGAAAAACGTTTCTATCTTGGTTAGGAGTTTCTCTCAGTAATTTCCATTGCAAGAAAGTGCTCAACTTAAAAATTTGATGATGGAAAGCCTGTATCATAGTGCGTAAAATCGCACCTTTGTCTTGTGGTTCATTCCTTCGATTTAATTTAAAATTGTACATATTATGCTGTCTCATTGTACGTATTATATTATTGTTTGTGAATTGAATTTTACCTTTAACTTATGAAAAGGGCCTTTTTCATTCTAACGTTACGCAAAACAGCTGCAGTGGTATGTTCTGAGCGCTTGCGCGGTTACTTTTTGGACCCAAAAACAAACTTTTGAGGTTCGAAATTGGCATAAAATAGTTCAAGATAGCAGCTCAATACCACGCTTTTTTCATCATTGAAAGAATGGAAACATGTAAAACACCATAAAGATAAGTCCCTTTGAAAGATGAGGTTATCAGAGGCGATTCCGGGTCTGATGCCTGGAGGGCTCTCTAAATAATATACGACCGACGACCGTAACAAACGTGTGTAAGTCCAGGATAAAATAAAAGCCCTGTCGTATTAAGGGACGATGTTGGTGCGGCGAGGGCGCCTTTTGCGAGCGGAGAAATCAGGATTGGAGCACCATTTCCGTTTCCGGTTTTAAAAACTCAAAAGGAGTAAACAAAATAAAATTCAGTGTTGTTCTTGTTACATCCTCGCCTGAGCACGTCGAGTGGTTCAAAACAGATGCCCTGTGACCCGTTAAAGGGTTGCAAAAGGTTGCCAGATTTTGCAGCGTATACTGGAAAAAACACATTGGATCTAGAGTCCAGACTCTTAAAAACATCGACAAGAAAAAGTACTCAGAAAAGATTCAGTCAGAATCCAGCTTAAATCAAGAACCAAGCCTCTTATTTTAAGCGGATTTCGTTTTGATTCAAGCAAAAATCCGATTGAATCAAGAGTATTTTCTCTTGTCAATGTTTTCAAGAGTCTGGGCTCTAGATCCAATGTGTTTTTTTTTTTTCAGTATACGCAGTTCACTGCCGTGCTACAAGTCAAATGATTTTGAAATTACTATCGTATTTGACAACGAAAACTTCCAACGAGCACCACGAGGTATAAGATGTAATTACCCGGGGTGAAATGTCAATTAATTTTAAGATGAGACCTCTAACTTTTTTCTTTTTTTTTAGTTTAGTTTTTTCGGAGTTTTTCTTTTCCATAATGAGCGAAGAGTTGTGTTGGTCACAAAATCCTACCTTCGTATCGGCAAATATTTTTCTACATGTAGAAAATTTTAATTTTTTCATAGTAATTTAAATTTTCAAAATGTCTGCATGTATAATTTAACTACATTTATCTGGAAAACTTATCCTCAGCCCCTGCTTCTATATAACCACCCTACTATATCCGGGTTTTTTTCATGAGTGTCCCCTCTCTCGCTTTAATATGACAGCCATGTTTCCACCGAGTGTCGATCAAGAGGGTGGGCACGTAAGAGGCCGTGCATCCATCAGTTATTACAACCTACTTATTTCCACCTAAGTGGTCCTCCCACCCTTATCTCCTCCACCCTTTGCAAACTAAAATCTAAGCCTCGGAGCAAGGAGGGATTCAAAATCCGCCTAAAAAATACGCGCGCACAACAAAAGAGTCGTCGAGCGGGGTCGTGTCAGAGGCGCACACTGAGCGGTGTTGCCAGACGCATGAAAAAATGGGGAGAAAATGAACGAATGTTCAGCCAGAAACAAGGAAATAAGGTGGTTAAAATGGGTTATATGAGTTGAGACTGAAAAATACTTGTGTAATGCACTGGAAAAAAAACCACATTGGATCTAGAGTCCAGGCTCTTGAAACATTGACAAAAAATAGGACTCTTGATTCAATCAGATTCAAGCTTAAATCAAGAGGAAATCCGCTCACATTAAGAGGCTTGATTCTTGATTCAAGCTTAAATCTGATTGAATCAAGAGTATTTTTTCTTGTCGATGTTTTTTTTAAGAGTCTGGACTCTAGATCCAATGTGTTTTTTTTTTTTCCAGTGTGGTTCACACCTTATTAAAGTTTGTATATCTTACAATTTGCAGAAGCTAATTTTTCGTGGAAAAATTTGATTGTGAATTGTAAATTTGAAGTATCATGATTCACAAGCCAATGAGGAAACTACAATACATGATTTTTAGTAGCCATGTTTGAATTTCTAAATACTTCTGGATTCCCACGAGGAACTTTTAGATGCTCCCTTTACATGCTATGGCTCATTAAAAATTCAAGCGCATTTTGTACGCAAAAATTTTCCTCTACGCAACGCTTTTTCTTTCTTTCTTTTCTCTTTCAATTCAGAATTTTGAATTTCTGACCCCTCCGTCATTGAGAAAATTAAACGGTACATATCCTATCCTATCTTTTGATAATCCCTAACCACGTTACTGCATGATTACTCCCAGGACATCCGTTTAAAATACTTAATTTCAAGGCACAGGTCTAAATGACATCTTCCCCCTAAATATTGGAAAACGGTTTTCCATTTGCCAATTAGCTACTTTATGAAAGGCGCTGAATTAAGTTTTATTGAATATCGTCCCCGTTAAGTCAACAATAGTTTAACCTAAAAACATGATTGTGAAGATACAGACGTGTCCCATAAAAAGCTCCTTTTAAAAAAATATGTAAAAAATTATTTTAAAAAATTCACTGATGGTTTGACATGAGACCGAAGTATGCGATCTCTCATATCTATGCTATCAATATATACCCAGTGTATAATTTTTCTTATTTTTATTTTTGACATCATACAACCATGCTGACGAGCCGCGTCACATAATCCATCTCTATCTTTCAACGCTGTAGCGGATGAGTTTGAGAAGGATGGAGAGACGATCTCCTCACCTTCCGCCCCGTCCAGCCAATCGCTCGGAGCACGGAGCAAGGGGTGAAAAGACCCCGGCTCCTCGTCACCGTGCACCGGGCAAAATCATAATATCAACCCTTTCATTTAAATACGCCGATGCTGTTATAATATAATAGACGGAGGGGTGCCGATGCGCAGTCGCCATTGGCCAATTAATGATCTCGTCAATCGGAGGGGGAGGGCTCCGACCCCCTTACCCCTTCCGCACGCACATCTTGCTTAATTGAATAGTGACCCAGCATTTTCCGGAGTATGCAAAGGGGTCGCGTTTTAAAATGTCCGCGCCAGCGTCGCCCTGTTTTCTGAACTAAGAGGCGGCGTGTCTCTATTATTGTTTGTCGATGATGAAGTATGCTGAGTATTAAGTACCACGCGCGGAGGCGGGGGGCGGGGAGGGGGAAAATTGAGCGTGCTTTTCAGAGTCAATACTCCACCGCGTGCTTTCTGTTTGATTTATCAATTATTCCGAGGGGGTGACCTCTCGTCCCTCCTCGCTGGATCCTCCTTTTTTTAATGATTTTCAGCGCATATTTTTCTGATGTGAAAGGGTTGCATCCGAAGGGAGCCTTTCGGTCCCTCTTCGGGGTTAAGGCGCTTAGATTGAGACCTTCATAAATGCGGTGGAGTCTGCGTTTACTTACTGTGGAGTAGTATGATTCCGCTGTTCGGAAATACACGGTAAAATGATTAAATTAACGACATCTTATTGAAATCTCCCTTGAACTCATCACTGTCCACTAGCTGCCATGGGTAACTCCATTCCGACTTGTTTCCTGTAATTGTTAAACACAATATTAACGTGTTTATTTATACATGTATTTGTTTATATTTATTACCACACACTGGAAAAAAAAACACATTGGATCTAGAGTCCAGACTCTTGAAAACATTGACAAGAAAAAGGACGATTCAATCAGATTTAAGTTTAAATCAAAAGGAAATCCGCTTAAATTAAGAGGCTTGGTTCTTGATTTAAGCTTAAATCTGATTGAATCAAGAGTATTTTTTCTTGTCGATGTTTTTAAGAGTCTGGACTCTAGATCCAATGTGTTAAAATTGAAAATCTAAATTTTCTCATGTTCCCTGTTCCCAAAATTGAAATGGCTTCTGTCTCACGTTATTCACAACTTGAATGTTAAATCTACGTCTCTTTTGTGGTGAGTCAAAAAATCCTGCGGTGCTTCATAGTCAATGGACATTTTAAAAAATGAAAATAATACATAATTAATCCTGGAGTTCCTAGACAGGAAGGTTGGGGAGAAACGCGGTTTAAATGTTTGCAAAAAGTTAAAGAATGCTTTTTCTTGGGAAAAAGGTCGTTTTTAATAGATCAGATCACATTCATTCATGACTTAATTTATTTCGCAATGATGTCTTGGCGGCAGTTTAAGCAAGAAGCATGTGCACTAAAGTGCTAAAGTTTGTCCAGATGGACCCTCGTCTAAGACTCGGGGCTTGTGTTTAGCATGATGTGCTGTACTGGAAAGATTCTTCGGATCCTTCGTTGCTCGCCGAGAAGTCATTAATGCTAGCGAAGCCCTCTACTCCAAGTTCATCGGAACCCAACGCAGCGGACGCACAGTGGACCGAGTCAATTAGAGAAGTCGGACATGAAATTTTTAACTAAAACTGTAAATTTTGATGGTTGTTTCGTCACATTTTAAATTTTGAGGGGTGCTTTTAGAAGGCTATGTTACGAAGGAACCAATGGAACCACTTTTAAAACTTCAAAATTGTGTACACACGGAGTTATAAGCGTTTGAAGTTTCTTAATTTTGTCCGACCTCTCCTATTGACTCAATCCACTGTGGGACGCGACGAAAGGAAACCCAGGGCTGGAGTCTTGAGCGGTTTTTCCTGCGTTTTTTTACCTCTTCAAATTAACTGGCGCTCGATGGGCACAAGTGAAACCTCCGTCAAGGATAGGTAATTTGTCCGCCCATGTATTTTCATATCAATCAAGGAGAAAACTCACCCCCTCCCCCTCGATCCCTCGCTCATAATTCCCGGGCGCATCGCGGTCTCGCGTATTCTAATATCCTTCATTTTTCTCCCCATTCCCTCTTTTTCCTCTTTTTTTCTTGTTATTCATTTAGGTCAGCCCGAACAAGCGAGCAAGCTCGTTATAAATAAAGAAAACCTCGAATTTTAATCAAGATGAATAGCAAAGATTATCGGTGGCTGCGTCCGCAGATCCGCGCTCCTTAAATTAAATTAAATCATTACAGCCTCGGTTTTTTCTGCGCGGACCCCTCCCTCCCCCCTCGGTCCGTTTTGGAGTGGGGTGGCTAATTATTCTTACGAGAGGGGAGGGGGGCGTCTTCAAGTTTGCTCGCTTTTATGAAGTGATTCTTGCTGCTCTGTTGCCGTGGCCCTGCCGACTGCGGCAACGTATATCCGAGATCTTGGGTTCCTCTGTGTTTCCAGTGCGATCTGGCGGTAGAGTCTCGAGCCTTTTCGAGTACAACAAAGTTTTCCTATCTGGCAAAAAACTTCAATTAACTTTCCTTGATTGGTCCAAGTCGGACTCGATGGCCCACCTTCGCCCCCGCCCCTATTTAGTAGGGTGCTTACGCTGCTTTTTTAGGGATGTGAAGTTTTCCTCGGAACTTGGGAATTTATATCACGTTTTGGCTCATGATTCGCACTTTTCAGATTACCCCTCCGTCAAACCTATGCACTGTGTGGTTTCAAAACCTCATAGTCAAGACCAAGATTATTTTTCCTCTTCCTACTTGATTCCATTACTTCAACACTACTTTATGCCTTGTCTCTCTATCTACAAGTAGCGTCAGTTCCTTGGTTTCAAGAAAACTAGTTTGAAGTACTGTTTGCGTTTCGTCTTGTATGTGTATGATGTTCTTTAAGATTAAACGTCTGAGGGAACTGAGCACAAGAATATCTTTGGTTTGTAAATTAAACAATTCTTGGAAGAGATACGACACAATAACTGAATCTGCTGAATTACATAGGTCTAAATTTAAAATGCCATCAGATGACGTCCCAAGACGGTAGATCATCTCACTTTTAAAATATTTTTCTTAAAATTCCCATTTCAGAAAAAACTATAAGAAACACTGCGGACGCAGCCCATGAAGAACTCTCAGATGCAGCAAAGAAAGTTAGTTAGTTATTATAATTTAGAGACATTCAGCGACTCAGGCTATTAACGTCTTTACAGGTAATTTTGAAAATATATAGGAGTATAAACGAAAATTTAGATTTTTAAATTAAGAGAGGTGAAGAGTTTCAGAATTTTGGTGGCAATATTAGGTTCATCGCATGTAAGAGGGTTTTGTCTTCGTGCAAATTATTCATCATATATCAAACTTTTTCGAGCGACGTTTGCTAATTTCCTTGCTAAATAACGCGGTGTTACGCTCCGAATGGGCTGGCTCACAGTGGATCGAGTCAATAAAAGAGGTCGGACAAAAGTTGGAAATATTAAACGCTCGTAATACCATTATTACAAAACGTGGAGGTCTTAGAAGTGGTCCCATTGGTTTTCTTGTGTAATTTACTTCAGAGCGCACCCCACAAACCTTAAAAATTCGCGAAATAAACATCTAAATTTGCAATTTTAGTAAAAAAATGCATGTCCGACCTTCCCATTGACTCGATCCACTGTGTGGCGGTAGGAACATAGAACATAAAGAACACCGAAAGCTGCAAAAAGAACAAAGGTCACCGGGGAGGGACAGGGAATCAAAACTATAAATCAATGAAAAATGCTGGGTATGGGCGGTAATTTCGGGGTCCGTGTCCCCGGACACGGATCGTGTAATTTCCTGGCGAGGACACCGCACCCGGGCCCGGTGCGAGGCGGAAATAGCCTCACGGTCGCGCCCACTCGGGGAGGGTCACCGGCGTCGGGGGCACCGGGGGATGGGACCTCGAGCTGACAAGTCCGTCTCTGCCGGGGAAAGTAAATATGTCAGGAGCGGCCTGAGTCAATACGGCTCCCTGACAGCCGGAGCGGACCACCGACACGCGGCCGTGAAAGGGGTGGGCTGGGACGGGCCGAAGGGGTGAAAGGGGTGGTCTGATGACAATATTTACTCAAGCCGACTCATCAAGCGCCGTTACGCGAGTCAAGTTGTTGATTGTTGTCTTCGGTGTTGATTCGTGACTCCGATGCGCCGCCTTGTTATCGGACATGGCGACCAGTGCGCATCTTTTCGAGCACCGGTTACATTGCCCGCCGATAAGAGGTGTCATAATTGGACGTATTTCCATCAAAAGGAACTATGTGCATTAAGACAAGAGCCCTGAGACCCTTAAGAATACATGCATAACAGGGCTCACGCCATAATGCACATAGTTCCGTTTGACAGAAGCGTGTCCAATTTATCGTACTTATTTTTTTATTTTTGTAAAGTTATTTGAGGTTTTTAATCCATTTGAGAATCTTGCAACCTCGAGTGAGCATCGGGTATACGAGGTTAGTATACACCTATGCTCCAGGTTTTCAAATATTCAGGGACTAAGGCCGAGTAGAGTCTGTTTCTGCAGATCCACTCGTCAGCTCCTTGGAAATTTGTCGCCACCACCTGGATTTGAACCCAGGACCTATTGTTCTAAAGTCAGGAGCGCTGACCGCTAAGTCAACTCATACTTGTTGTTGGTGCCTCTCAACCGCCATGTAGGGAAAATAACATTTCGATGTGAGAGGAAAGACTGTGAAAGTGAAAATCGAGGACCTTTCTACGTCCCACGCAGAGACTTGTAACGAATTAGAAGTGAGAATTGCACGTAACTTACGTAAGTGGTATATGAGTTGACTGTGACTGTGGACAATGTATTTTGATACCACTAATTTAACAATGCGTGCGGTATGCTCGTGTCAATGAAGGATATAACCTCGATTGCCACACATTTAGATCGTGTAAGATCTATACTCTAAAGTTAGCCGTAGGCAATGTATTATGATGCTAATATTTTAACTCCTTTGAATGCGTGTAGTATATCCATGTAATTGAAGGAGAACGACCATGAACGCCGCACATCTGGGGCGCGTGAGATCGTTACTTTTGAGTGCGCTGCAGGCACTGAACACTGATACCACTATTTTAACCCCTAAGTATGCGCGTAGTATACCTGTGTAATTGAAGGGGAACGACTATGACCGCCGCACATCTGCGGCGAATTTCACTCCTAGATTTTGAACAGCGTCGACTTATATTTAGACAGAGTGGAAGTGCGGCGTTAGTCACATGTTACATTGATAATTCAAGCGATTAAGGGGTTTCCACGTTAACGTGCTCCCACTCACGCTCGGCCGTGGGATGATTTACCAAAGTATATTAGAGGCGTCAAAGCAAATCAAAACTTATCGACGAGCCGGGCGGATGGGGAGGGGGCGTCGGACGTCGAGCCCACCACCCTGCCGACCGAGGGAATCGCGACGTCACCCGATGATAAACGACGGCGGTGGCCGCGGGGTAGCGCCACCGTCGCCATCCCCCACCGCGCCGCGCCCGCCTTAATGACCGGTCCAACGAGGCTTTTAGCTGATTGCACTATCACTGGCTATTGATTCGCCGCAGATCGGAAGCCGCGATCCTCGTACTTTAGACCTGTGTTCATTTACTGCCGTGCTAAGGGAGAACGCCGTATGGACATTCGAGGGTTGCCAAATTTCCTTCGATAAAATGTTGATTTTTGAAGGGAGTTTTGAATAATTTTCCTTGAAATTTTCAGGGACTTTAGGTGAAATTGCAAGCAACATTATCTGAAAAATTGGGAGGAAGATGTTCATAAATTTTCCAGGAAATTCGTGTTTAATAAATGGACATTTGGCAACGCCTGAAGGTTCATACGGCGTTTTTCCTTGGCACGGCAGTATATAGTTAAAAGTTTCCGTGTTTATTGTTACTTTCGATTACTTTGAGTTGCTTTTATCGGTCAGGTCAGGGTGGCCAGGGTGTCTACAAGTCCGGAATTTCCGGAAATAGTACTGATTTTTTCAGGGCGGTCCGGTAGTAATGAAAAATTGCGGAAATTCCGCGAAAAGGTCCGGATTTTTATTTAATTTTTTTGTCATTTTTGTGGCAATTTCAAATTTTTGAAATTTTTCCAATGTCGTCAAATGGAGGTACTGAAAAAGTACGGATTTTTTCTGTTGGAGGAGGTACTGAATTTCTTGAGAATGTACTGGAAAAGTACTGTCAAAGTACTCATTTTTGACCAGCCTGTTTTGGTAGATACCCTAGATGGCTCATACGGCGTTCTTCCTTAGCACGGCAATAAAATACACGCAGCTGAAATAACTTTGCCCCCGATGAGAGCTACGCATGTATTGGCAGGACCCAATTTACAGGACAAGGGCACAGAAGGAGTGCAGTGAGGGTTGCCTTTTTTCCCTTAAATTCTCAAATGTCCGAAGCAACTTAACCGTGCAAAATCCGCGATTTTCAGCGATTTTGGAGCTGGTTGCAGATTTGTAACCGGAGCGGAAGCGGGTGTTGACACTTAGACCGGCCTCCGGTCAACGATGGCTCGTGCGGGTCGATTGTTTGTATTTCACACCCAATTAGGCCCATTCGAGGGCTAACTGGACCACACTGCTAGCTCCCAGATGGACAGATTGTTGCTCCGCATGAAATGCACAGATTTCATGCCTTTGTATCAGGCTCATTCATTAGAAAATGAGTTTTCCAAGTTTTTGACGAAATGATTGTAGGACTATCACAAGAATCCCCATCAATTTTCTATGCTATACACTATTGAAAATTCTCTTATTCTATTTCCGTATTGGAGACTAGTTGAGTTAGTTTACCTCATTTTGAAAGTAGGAACTACACTGGAAAAAAAACACATTGGATCTAGAGTCTGCAGACTCTTGAAAACATTGACAAGAAAAAATACTCATGATTCAATCAGAGTTTTGCTTAAATCAAAAGGATATCCGCTCAAATTAAGAGGCTTGGTTCTTGATTTAAGCAAAAATCCGATTGAATCAAGAGTATTTTGTATTGTCGATGTTTAAAGAGTCTGGACTCTAGATCCAATGTGTTTTTTTTTTCCACTGTACAAACAACATGTACTATTCCTCGCTCGCCGAAGAATCAACGTGTTTGCCACTTGTTACCCTATGGAGATAATTGTTTTTACACATTTGTCTGAAATTGCAGTTCCATTCGGCAAAATTAAGTCCACTTATTTTTTATAATCGAGTCGAATGAGACTCCAACTTGGAGCCGATAATAAGTATACAGTAATTCAGGGAGCTCTCATAAACAATTATATAACGCAAATTTTCGGCATTTTGGACGCACCCCTTTTCAGCCTCCCCCTTGTAACGCTACGTAACGCATTCCCGGATCCCTTTCAATAATAAATTAACGCTCGACAGACCCCCCTCCCTTCAGATCTCAGAGTCGCACTGAGTCAAGTAGAGTCAAAATATTCGAAATATAGTCCAAAACACTGGAAAGTAGAGTCAAAGATGCTTTGACCATTGGTCCTCAATAAAGAAACATGTCTTTAACCGTGTACCCAAGTAGCAGTATCATCTACTTTCTAGGTGGCGCTCATCAAGAAAATGTCTACTTTCTAGATAGAACAATTTTCTTGAAAGAAAAGAGGTATAAAGTAGATCTAGAAAACATACATAAGAAAATAGAAAGAAAATACATTTTTTCCTTGCATTTCCTTAAAAGGAAACATTTAGAAATTAGCCAGAAAATAATTCTACCTTCAATAAATTTTCTATCTTTTTTTCCAAATGGGAATTTGACAGAACGTAGACCTATGAAATAGATCTATTTTCTTTGGTCAAACTTTTGACTCGCAATGCTTTTTCTTTCTATTTTCTGGATAACTATCATTTTCTTTGTTTTTTCTAGAAATTTTCTTAATATTTTTTTTCTAGAAAAAAATGATATTGTGCTACTTGGGATACCTGCAATGACACAAGCGCTCTTTATAGTATGAATGTATTGGAGTTATCATTTGCTCCTTGCTTCCTTCACCATGCCGTAAACCATGCATCTACTTCTTACCTGGACGCTTGAAAGAAGGATTTAAAAATGACCCATCTTCGACCGGTGAATATTAGCTATTTGGCGAGCTCTCGACTCACGAGGCTTGAAAGATGTCCTCACCTATTGCGTATAATCAAGCACTCAGAGTCGATGAGGATACTTATCGATAGTCATCCCTTTTCTCACACATTGAATCCCTTCGGAGATGGGAATGAGCCGATTCATGCCCTCCTCTCGCGGCCGGCCCCTCATTATCGCTTCGATTCTGCTATTTCATGCTCGAATCAATAAAAATAAGTGAAAACCAAGCGGAGCCGCAGCTTTTGTTCGACTGTTTGTTTACGCTACAAAGGGAAAGGAGTCGGCGACTCACTTATTCGTCTTGCTCCCGCATCGATTTCTTACCACGTTGCCGAAACTCGAAACATTCCTCGAGAAAATTCCATTCAACAGGCCATCAGGCAAGGTCTCACAGGACACGTTTTCTCTTCAACATTTTATGTAGAAGACGATTCTTACGGAAAATTTGGATATCGGGTCCTGAATGAGGCATTAAGGTGATTCGATGGACGCCATATTTTGTGTCAGAACGACATGCGATATATCGCATCAATTGATTCCATTTTTTTAGCTACTCGTCATTTTTCTCCAATTTTGAGATCGTAATTCTGTTGTCAGGAGACTAAAGCACTCACTTACCAATTTCAACGAAGAAATTCAACGTAATAAAGGCGTGGTTTTTTTAGAGAGAAAACATAGCATTCGATACTGATATCGAAACTGCACTCGAATGCGATATTTTCTCTCTAAGAAAACCACGTATTCATTACGTTGAATTTCTTTGTAAAAATTGATCAGTGAGTGCTTTAGTCTCCTGACAACACAATTGCGATCTCAAAATTGGAGAAAAATGACGAGTAGCTGAAAAAATGGAACCAATTGATGCGATATATTGCATGCCGTTCTGACACAAAATATGGCGTCCATCGAATCACCTTAACCCCTACTTTTAACACATAGAGTACATCGAGTCGTAATGTAAATGGGAGAGCTGGCGGCATGTTCTGCTCGACGAGTTCCGAGCCCGGTGTGCGCAGAGTTCGGGTCACTTTTTCGATACATGTTCGATCCAAAATGGCGGCGTGGAATACGTGGTGATTCCTATCTTCCTTGTTTACATCGGATGACCGGGTACCCGTGTATCGCGAACAATCGATCATGTATTGAAAAAGTGACCCGGCGTCACACATCAGGAATCTTGGAATTCGGGCCCTGAAAAATGCTTAGTAGAGGCGCCAGCTCACCCACTTACATTACGACTCTATGTACTCTATGTTTTAACACTAAGCAAGTGGAAGTTCGATCACACGAATTACGTCTTTTGTAATTTGCAATTTAGTCAGTATTAATTGTAAACACTGATATCATGTTTAGGGCTTAATTTTCAGACTTCCTGTTTTGTGATTCGTTTTCTCCGTGAAATTATGAAGAGAAAACATGTTGCATAGTGATTTATTTATTCATACCCTGTCTAGCTTTAGAGGCCCGCTCACTGTCAAAATGAAATTTGTTTAATTATACAAGATTGCTAAAATTTTACAGCTTCTATGTGACGATGAACTTAAGAGGACTTAAGGCGAGGCAGTGAAATAATAACTCGATAAAAATCTTATCGAATAGAGTCTGGCAACATGGATTTATAAATCGTCGATCAGCGACCGCACTACGATCTTAAAGAGCAGGTGCTTTTTTTGGATTAATTTGGTACCCTGCACGCGGTTGACGGCTCGGGCAAAGATTTTTTGCCAACTTGGGATCATCTCATAATTAATGTAGAGGGATGGCAACTATGAATCTGATTTGGAGCTCATCAAATCTTCTGACAGATGGTGGATGCAAGGCTAATAACTCTGACTTCGATTTTCAGCTCCCTTCAATGCAGTGTGTGTATTTTTCAAATTTTCTGGCTCCACACCTGACCTCTGAATTTGTATTGGCTTCGTTTCTTCAAGTGCTTCCTGTAAATAATTAATCAACCCCTGAGGGTCAAAATAATGAATTGACGTTTAATTCTGAAGAATCACAGGGCCGATTTCTTGTAGAGTTGGTTCCATCTTTCAGTTTTTGACGTCTAGATTTACAATGCGAAATGAACGCATTTTATCCCGGAAAATGTTGCGCTTGCTCGAAAAAATTCGGATGTCCTCCCCTCTCTCTGATCTCTCTTCACTTAATGACAAAATATTCGTGGTTTGAGTGTGTCGTCCTTAAGAGTCCGTCATTCCAGCTCGAAGCTGAAAAGTCAAAGACTGTCACAGTTAATAATCGTTTTCCGTCGATTTCAGGTAAAAAGTTACCCGGCTTTTTTCATGTATTTGTTAGATTGTCTCTCTACCCTGTCCCATAACCGTTCTGTGGAACCCGCAGCACCCTCTGTAAGATTTCGATGGTCAAAGTTCAAAACTACGTACCAATCCTTGCAGTGTTTCAAAATCTGTGCTCCTGTTTAATTTCTTTTCAGAGAGACAAGTCAACTATATAGCTTGAACGTTTACAGAATATTCTTCCAGGAGGGAGGCAAAATCAAGAAAGTTTTCAAGGCATTAACTTGACTAGTTCTCCAGAGAAAAATATAGTATGATAGGAGCTCTCTAACGTCGGAGATACGTGGTTTCGCACTCGGCTATTGATATTTGAACTGCATTTTGGAACTATGAAATCTAGCCCAGTTAAAAAACAACGTATGTGCCATTAGTTTCCCTATGCACGTATAAGTGTTTTTTCAGATGAGCCAGAATTTATAGTTCCAAATTGCATAATGCAGTATATTTAGTATCGCTCCCGAGTGATCAATAACATTTTTTTTTTTTTTTTGCACGTGATGCAACACCACTCAAAAGAATAATCCATCGGGCAACAATCTAAGAAACACTGCTTTGCTACTTAAACGCCGTATGAGCATTCAAATGTTGCCAAATTTCTTCTCAAAAATAGTAATTTTAGTAATAAGTTATGAATACTTTTACTTGACATTTTCAAACTTTTAAGATTCAATCCCAAACAAAATCCTCTGAAAAATCGGGAGAAAAACGTTCATTAAGTTTCCTAAACATTTATGATTTTTCGAAAGAAATCTGGCAACTCCTGGCTCATACGGTGTTCTTCCTTAGCACGGCGGAACTTCTATCATGATTTTCAGAGCTGAAAAGTGTAAATACAGACTCAATAAAAAAAACCGGGTGTGTAGGAGACAAGGAGAACGGAAAATGATTCTTGGAGAGGGTGGGGAAATCAAATTAAGAGGAACACGGTGTAAAAAAGAGACGAGTCGATTTATCATCCGGCCAAAAAGATTCCCGGCTTGATTCATCTTGTTGCATCGGCCTCGAGGTTGGCGGCAATCGGGAGGGGTGCACAGATCACCGGATTTCCTCGGCGACACCCTCGCACGGATCATCCTTTTAATCCCTGGGATTCAGCCCTCCTGCCGGAGCCAGCCTATTGCTTTTTTGACCGCAGAGAACACTAATGTTTTAACAAATTATTTCAGAGGTACTACCCAACTGCGGTAATAAGGTTTGCCGCGCTAAGAAAAAAACGCCGTATGAACATTCGTGAGTTGCCAAATTTCCTCGGATAAAACATGCATTTCTAGAGAAAGTTTTTTATATTTTTCTTCGCAATTTTCAGATACTTTAGATGAAATTGCAAACAAAGTGATCTGAAAACTTTGAGGGAGAAAATTAAAAATTTTCCCGGTAATTTCGTTTTTTATCAAAGGAAATCTAGCAACGTCTTACGGCACATACGGCGTTCTCGCTTAGCATGACTGTCCTACACCAAAACACGTCAGCATTTTTTTTTTTTTTTTTTTTTTTAAGGGAAGTTCAACGGAGGCATCCCATGGATCGGGCGCCATTTCAGTCTTTGCATGACCCGGGAAGGAAGCAACGATCTTTTTTTTTTTCATTTGGCCCAACTTCTCATATCATTGGGGATGGCAATCGCGCATCCTAGGAAACGACATATGAAAAGAACGACTATGAATACGAACCTTAATTGGACGTATTTCTGCCAAACCGAACTATTTGCATTGAGGCATAAGACCTGCGACCCATACACATGTATGCATAGCAGGGCTCACGTCATAATTGGACTTCATTTTGCAAATAGGAACTACAATATCTGTCTCATCCCAGTAGGGTAAGTTACGAATACGTTGTTTCTTTTGCGAGCCGGCATCAGTACAATTTTGCAAAATGCGGTTCAATTGTTCCAGCTTTCGTTTTTTTCTTTTTCTTTTTTTTCTCTCTCCTATTAACTATTCGATGTCCTCTTGCTGTGATAAAATTGAGAATGATGGCTATCGAGAGGAAGAAGGGGGCACTTTTTGCATGGCTCGAAAGAATGAGCTCCCGTGGATGTGCCACCCCTCCCAATTACAGGTTTCCAAGCGAGGCGCACAGCGGTGCGAGTTTTTGGGAGAGATCGGACACAATGTGGAAAATTTTAACAGCTTATATCTTCGGGAATATAAAACACAGAAATCAGAAACTGATTCCAATCATTTTTCGTAAAAATGTCCCGTATGACAAATTCCATAAATTTTAAATTATGACGAAATAAACAGTAAAACATTAAAAAAAAAACTTCGCGTCCAACCTTATACAATGATACGTTTTACTGTGCGGCGGGAACGGGAGGCACTCAGGAGGAATCGGATTGGCCGCGGTGATTAAACTCGACCAGGGCTGGCATTATCAAAAATTGCCGGCCTCGGCTATGGGTCTCATTGGCGGCTAATAACAGGTTATGAGCGACTTGGCGCGCGGTGACAGGAGACCTGACCACGACCGCGACGAGGCGACGTCCACCGTCCACCATCCACCGCTCACCGCTCACCGGTAGCCACCGGTAGTCGGTGGTCACTCGACCCCGGTGCATCCGAGGCGGCCATTTTCGAGTCGGTTTCGGCACCGTATAATTAGATTTAATCAGCGCTTCTCGGATATCATTCTCGAGCCCTTGCTCCTGTCTGGAAGCTGCGCGCTTTTGTCATAATTATGGTGACTCCGCGCCGAGGGAAGGCGAGGACATGTTCAGCCGCATTTTTCTGGCCGATGTGAGAGAATTCCAGTGTTTCAGCCAGATTTCATAGTTGCCGCCGTCGAGAAACTGGTTCGTCGCGAGTGGAGCTACCTTCGACATTTTCAAATCCACTGCTCCCAAACGCCTGCAATGCAGGCTTAATGTTAGTGGGAGCCCTTCTAATTAGGGTATTCTATTCATTTTTCTGGATGTGAGGGATACATCGTCGCTTATCAGACGCACGGTGTGGATGGTCAATGGGAGAGGTCGGACAAAATTTGGAAACTTTACAAGCTTGTAACTCCATTTATACGAACATTGAGGTTTCGAAAATGGTTCCTCGTAAACATTTCTACTATAGGAACACCCATTATTATTTGAAATTTCGGAACACCATGACCGAGATATACATTTTTACTGTTTTACCGGCGACATGTGGAATGTGGATCCCATTCAGCAAAAAGGAGCCAGCGCAATGATGATATTTTCAAAATAGTGTAACTTCTTCTCGTTTTTAAAAAATACTTAATGTATGTATAGTATTAAAATTTACACACTTGTTTTTCTCCAAAATTAAAACTTTTTTGGTGGGAAGCAAAAACTATTTGCTGTCTTGGGAGATTCTTTAGATAGTTATGAAGAAGCAGCCTTTTTACAATGCTTCAATTGCGCCGGTTCCTTTTTGCTACATGTGATCCTTGTAGACTTCTACTGTTTGATTAAGTTCTTATTAACTTTTGAATTTTTTTACTCTTTACCCAAAATGTATAAATTCATGGTTTTAATTCGGATGATTTTCTGTGCCTGTACAGTGGGCTTCGGTGGCGAGCTGGTTTTTTCGGCCGGAGAACAATTTAAGTGTAGCGCCGTTGACGACAAGCGCCTCCTCTGGACCAGTCAACTCGGGCATCTCCGCCAACAGCAGATCAAGACTCTCCTCCAACGAATCTCACTTCCCCCTCGCTCCGGCCATTTGCACGGTAAGAAACAATCCTTTTCCCCTTCAATACCATCATTATTAGACACACTGTCCTCGGAATAAAAATCCAGGCTTCAAAGCTACCCTAAAGCCAAAAAATGTTAGAACTTAAAAAAAATTAGATAAAAAAATTCCGCAAGAAGGCCCGGATTTTTTCTATTTTTTTTTTTTTGTCATTTTTGTCTCAATTTGAGCGAAATTCAACTTTTTTAAATTTCGTCAATAATTGGAAGTACTGAAAAAGTACTGAATTTTTCTGTTGAGGCACTGAACTTCTTGGGAACATGCTGAAAAGGTACTGTAAAAGTACTGATTTTTGGTTAGCCTGTTTTAGTAGACACCCTGTATGTGCATGATAATTCAGAGCATTTCAACGTCACAAAGTTATTATGCTGGAAAATTGTATTTTTATTGTTGTGAAACCGTCGGGCATTTTTTACTGACAATTATTCACTGATTTTTTTTTTTTTTTTTTTTTTTTTTTTTTTTTTTTTTTTAGTTTTTTTTTTACCTCACGCAGAAATTAGCATCATTTTGGACAGAAATTTCACGGTCATATGAATCGGTTTTTTTCAAAAGGGAACAGGTCCATTCCTATGAGTCTTGGTTAGGAGGTCCTTTATGCAAGCCAAGAGGCTCGTGCAAAAACGGACTTGTTCCCTTTTGAAAATAACTGATTCAATACCTGTGCAAAATTGAATCGTTTTCGTCAATTTTGCAATCTTCGAATGCACTTACGTTCCTTCGTTTGAGAACGGTAAATTGGCAGTAGTCCTCAATTTTTGCGAGTAGTGAATTGCGATATATCGATTGTTGTGCCATTTAAACCTATGGTAAAGAATCGATGATTAAGGTGTTCGCTGCGAACACCCTGTTTATCGATCCTTTCCCATAGGTTTAAATGGCATAACAATCGATATATCGCAATTCACGCCACGCCACTGAACTTATCGTTGCCCCGCTTGACAATGGTGCGCAAGTATAAACCAAAATAATCACGCGAGTGAAGCTGCACCGAGACCCCAAGATGTTTTTATTATGACTGTTAATGAAGCACCCAAGAGTGGCGAAGGAACGTGAATGACAACGGAACCGGGCGAATGGGAACGCCTCGGGAAACGGACCGGACCGGACCGTGGTCGTCGTTTTACGACCGAGCATGCGCAGTGTGTGCGGAAAATATCTGAAATTTACGTCCGGGAATCATCATTAGCCCACGCTGAGTTTACATTCATCGTTGCCCAATGACTCGAGCTCGAACGTCCACACTAGAGTGGACTTGTCGTAATATGGAGCTTTTATAGGGTCCAAAAGGGCAGCATATCTTCATTTCAGAAGATCACTAGCAAAATTTCGCTACCAACCTCCACATTCAAATGTCAAAACCAAGATGGCCGATGATCACAGATGAGAGTGTAAGCTTTTAAAGTTCCCCCAACCTCTCCCATTAACTCGATCCACTATGACGGGTCGTTCATAGTATACTTGCAACAGTAAGTAATTTCGGACAGCTCGTGTTCCAAGGGTGGCTGCCCTTTTGGGGCCAAAGAGCTGAATGACCAAATTTCTCTGGTGAAATTTTCGAAAAGTCGTTATGTTTAAAAAAAATATCTACCACGGAATAAACAGTTTTTTTGTATCTCCTGAACAATTTGGTTTTCTGAACATGTGCCTTTTTTGTATTTAGTGATTTAGTTATAGTATTTTGCTTTACGTTTCACCTCGTAGGCACAATTATATCCGTCGCACATTGAAGATATAAAGAAATTACTTAATCATAATGGACGTATTTAAAACAAAAGGAATTATATCCACTCTGACATGAGCCCTGAGATTCATAAGAATACGTGCGATACAAGGCTCACGTCACAATGGATATAGTTCCTTTTGATTTAAATACGTCCATTTATACTCTCGTAATGATCATAGTCGGGCCTTACGCCCTATACCAACTCCCTGGTACCACTGAATTTACTTTTCATTTAAAATGAGAAGTTAAACTTCGGGCAAACGCTCCGTTCAAGGATGATGACAAGACGGATAACGTTTCTAAGTAATTAAACTCCTCGAAGAATGTTTAAAACGCACTCCGGACCATCTCCGTAGAAAACAGGAGGCACGCAAGAAAGTCGTATATCTGCACAACTTAGCAATCATGTCGCGCAGTGGACGTTGAATGCGAATGGTGAGTGAAATAAATATAAAAAAGAGGTAGGATTAATAATTGTAGTCATGACACCTGGGTAATTAAACAACGAGCCCATGCTTCGATTCCCTTGCCACCGATGCAGGGTTGCCGTTTTGAACTGGATTTTGATACTTTTAGAGAATGTCTGGCTGGATAAAGCCAACCATCGAAACAATCACTTTCGTGCAACTATTAATTACGTATTATTAACTAAATAAAATGGCCTTTACCATTTCATTTCAGACAAAATAACAGTACGCGCTGTGTTGTGCATGCCCGCTTGGTTACGTTTGGGACAAACAAGAACCAATTTTTAAGGTTGTAGAAATGGGTCACTAAACCATGAAAGAATTTTGACTTGCGAATACATTTGTGTGGTAAATTACGTGTACAATACGATGCGCACTTTTAAAACGCTTTTTCACTTAGAACCCGAGAAGCAGGCAGTATACTTGAGCATTCTTATGGTGAAAAATCTATCCGAAAACCATATTTTAAAGCCGAATGAGACTAAATGCAAAATATCGCATTTGATTAGTCAAATCGGACTGGAATTTTTGCGTTAAGTCTCGTTTGGCTTTGAGTTAAGGTTTTCGGGAGAGCTTTCTCACCAATAGACTGCTAAAGTATGCCTCTACACTGTTTTGTCACTTTTTTTACAAAGAGTGAAAAGCAAAACTAGTATTTTAGCAAAATTTGCTCGATACATTCATGTTTGCTCACTTCCTGCGGGCTGATAGTTGACATTTACAGACAAAGCTATAGACAAAGAAGACATTAGAGATACAGAGGGATCCTATTGGTGGAAGCGTGTGGTTGCAATGTACAAAGGACGTAGGTAACAGGCTAACTAATGGCAACCCATGAGAGACCCTATGGTTAGTCCATCATTTCCTCCCTTAGTCTATACACGGAGAAAAAAACTTCGTGCGTGGGGCCCGAAGTTTAGGTCATATGGATCCCTGAAGTTTTCGGATTGAGCATCTGAACACTTTAGGTCCAGCTGCTGAGGTTTGGATCACACATCTGAAACTTCAGTTCTTACATCTAAAGTACTTCGGTTTTCACATCCGAAAAACTTTGGTTCTCACATCCGAAAAACTTCGGTTCTCTCATTTGAAGTACTTCAGATGTAAGAACTGAAGTTTCAGATGTGTAATCCGAACCTCGAAAGCTAGACCTAAAGTGTTCAGATGCTCAATCCGAAAACTTCAGATATCCATATGACCTAAACTTCGGGTCCCACGCACGAGGTTTTTTTCTCCGTGTAGGATCGTTCCATACTATGTCTTCTTTGTCGATCGATTTGTCTATCGATTTCAACAATCAGCCCACCAGGAGGAAACACCTCAAATAGAAAACACGAGGTTTAGTGAGCCAGTTTACCGATTGGACTCAATTCCTTGAGCTCATTGAAATTAATGGAGAGGACCCGAGGTGCACTGAAAAAAATTCTCCGCGTTTTTACCAAGGTCCGTTGGTACCTTTACCATCTCACTTTTTTTACCAATTATTGGTAATTTAACCAAGACAGACTGGTAAGCTTACCTAAAAACCGATATTTTTACCTTTTTTTTACAGGTGAGAATACCACTTTTATTGGTAATCAATTCCTGGTAACTTTGCCATTTTATCTCGGTAATTCTACCACAGCCGGTAAGAAATATCGGCGTTTTTATCAATGTCCAGTAAAATTACCGAGAAAGTTCAATAATTTCACCGAGATTCTTGGCAAAATTACCAACTCCATAAATAGTAATTTTACCAAGAAAAACTGTGATCAAATAGAACCCTGAATTCTTGGTAATTTCACCCTTTTCTTAGTAAATACACCGAGATTTTTTCTTCAGCGTGTGCAACAGGGCAACGTGGCGCGCCCCATCGGGGTCCTCCCGCCCGTCGCACCGGTTTTGTCCCGGCGCAGACCGCGACCACGCTCCCCCGCTACCAGGAGTGTCACATTCAAGCGCGGACTCCCCGCCAACATATTGATGGGTATTTTTTTTCAAATTAAAAAAATCCCCTGTGGAACCCTTGTGGGAGGAACCGAGAGGCTGGCTCCGGTGCCGCCGGGACAAAGCGGTCCCCGGTGAAACAATGACAGAATCAATCATTGAACGCTCTCTCATTATAGCCGTCGCAGTGGAGATGGGCACCGGGTCGCCCGCTTCTCGCCGTCGGCACCGGGGGTCAGCGTCGCCGCCGTCATTCGTCCCCGACGTGACGTGCCGCGACCGTCGACGACGTCCCGCACGGTGGATCGAGTCAATACGAGAGCTCGGACGGAAATTGAATACTTTAAACGCTTATAACTCCGTTTATACAAAACTTTGGGGTTCTGAAAGTGGTTTTAATGGTTTCCTCGTATAATTTTCTGCTAGGAGCACCCATTGAACCTTAAAATAGGACGGACTGAACATCAAAATTTGCAGTTTTGGTCGAATATTTTATCAGGGTGTTTACAAGTCCGGAATTCCCGGAAAGTCCTGAAATAGTACTGATTTTTTAAGGGCGGTCCGGAAGTACTGAAAAAGTGCGGAAATTCCGCGAAAAGTTCCGGAATTTTTTTTTTATTTTTGTCGCAATTTCACATTTTTTAAATTTTTCTAAGCCGACATCGGTTGGTCCAGTGGTTAGCGCAACTGATCACAGACCTAGATGTCCCGGGTTCGAATCCCGGCCTCGGTGGCAAGATTTGATGGTCTCAGATCTTGTCACCGTGGAGTGGCATGGATGTTTCTCTTCGTTTCTTCCTTCGTTTCTTCCTTTGTACTTCTGTTTCTACTGTTGTTGTAATCTTCCCATCATTTAGCGGTGGCTGTTTGTCTACACGACTAAGGCCAATGAACTATACCTAGAGTGCGCAAGCTCTCAAAAAAAAAAAAAAAAAAAAAAAAAAAAAAAAAAAAAAAAATTCTAATTACGTCAAATGGAGGTACTGAAAAAGTACTGAATTTTTCTGTGGAGGAGGTAATTAATTTCATGAGAATGTACTGAAAAAGTACGGTAAAAATACTCATTTTTGACCAGCCTGTTTTAGTAGACACCCTATGTATGTCCGATCTCCCTGATTGACTTGATCCACTGTGTGCCGTGCTTTCTGCCTTCGACTTCGTCCTCCAACCGCAGACTCAAAGAAAGAAGGAGTCATTGTCTGGGGATTTTTACCAGAGACAATGTATTTTATCCGACAATAGGTCAATTGCGCCAGATATAGATTCGTATTTTGTTTTCTTCAGCAAAATTGAAGAAGATCTCTCAAATCGCCAAGTCTTTACGTCCTACATCAGCGGAGGTGAAGCCCATCAAAAATATGGTGGATGACG
Organism: Bemisia tabaci; assembly: GCF_001854935.1. Taxonomy (NCBI): domain Eukaryota; kingdom Metazoa; phylum Arthropoda; class Insecta; order Hemiptera; family Aleyrodidae; genus Bemisia; species Bemisia tabaci. Next base: position 2,112,324 of record NW_017562455.1, on the reverse strand, counting down.
TCATCCACCGCGGTGGCACATACCGTGGTTTCTTCCACCTCGGTTTCATCCGTATTTTACGTCGAACAACCGGTGCAAATTTGTGCGTCCGTGATTGATGAAATCAATGTGGAAGAAACCAAGGTATGCACTACCACGGTTGATGACGTCATACACCGTTTTTCGATGAGCATAGGACGCTCCGCTCATATTCGGTAATAATTCACGAGGAAATTTCCTCAAACTGCATATTATAGACTTTAAAATTTCGACTTTTCCGGAAGAAGCTCCCCGGACCCCCCTCTTACGTCACTCTTGTTCGAAGTGTCGAAATGGGCAGATCTAATTATTTTTTGTTAATCTATAAGCTTGAAGCATTGAAACTCATTTCTCTGACCAGCGCATTTGACCCATTCTTGGGGACATCTCGACCTTTCTCGGCTCAAGTCACGAGGTGGTCGAAAGCTCGAGTTTCTCTCGGGTCCTTTCGCCGATGAAGCGGACCTTTGACGACTTCTGTGGTCTGTCGCTGGGTTCGCGCTCTGCGGCGGTATGCGGAGCGGCCTGCGTGTCACGGCTCAGCCCGCCCCCCTCCACTCCCCTCATTGTTCGGAGCCGCTGCAGCACAATCAGTCGATCCCGTTGAGCCCCCTGGCGGATCTGGCTGCGCCTGCGCCCTCTCGTAACTTTGGACTTTTACTTTTTTCTCCTCTCCTGATCGCCGACTCTGATTTCCAGCCTCGTGCGCGTGGGCGTGGCGTAATTTAGAGTGTGTGAGTGTCGCCCCAGCAAATTTTAGGGCCGGAGTTACGATCGCCCCTCTCGCGGCCGAGCTCCGGAAGGTTGTTCAACTCGGCCCTCCATCTGATACAATAACCGGCAGATTCCTGATTTTGCCCCTCGGTGGTCTGAAATCAATGAGGGTACAACTCTATCGTGCCTCAGTCGGGCGTTTTCATCGTCGTCCTTTAACAGGCTCCTTTCCCTAGGGAGGCCTCATGTGACTTAGCTTCTTGCTAAGGGATGTTTACACCAGGGTGTCTACAAGTCTGGAATTTCCGGAAAGTCCGGAAATAGTTCTGAATTTTAAGTGTGGTCCGAAAGTGTTCAAAAAGTTCGGAAATTCCGCAAAAATGTCCTGAATTTGTTTCGTTTTTCCGTCATTATTGCCGCAATTTGAGAGGGAAAATTCAAATTTTTTTAATATTTCGAATTTTGTCTATTGGAGGTATTGAAAAAGTACCGAAGTTTCCCGCTGAGGAGGTACTGAATTCCTTGGGAATGTACTGAAAAAGTACTGTAAAAGTACTGACTTTTGGCCAGCCTGTTTTAGTAGACACCCTGCACACGGAAAATAAAGCTTTAGGGTTACCCTCTAAAATTGTGCTGCTACCTCAATTTGTCGAATAATATGGTCTGGACATGTCTGCTGTGCTAAGGAAGAACACCGTAAGAGCTCTCAGTTCAGGCGTTGGTAAATTTTCTTCAATCACTTGGACACGTCCACGTTGGGACTTAACCCCTACCTTTTTCTTCCGTGTATCTTCCGATGAGGGTGCGGGCAATTTATTTCTCTCCATTTCTTTCTTATTCGCCTCCCAGGTCGTCTCACACTACATGTATGACTCCAAATACAAAGAGGCAGCTGAGAACACCTTCCGCTCTTGTCTAAATCCAGTGTCTTCTCAGTCCCACGGGACATCCAGCGTTAAAGTCCGCCCCCAACGTATCCAATCCATGGTTACAGTTGTATTTTTATGGTTCGGGACTCTACAAAATCGCAGCACTGGTTGTCTGGAAAATCTTGTAAATTTGCGGAGGGTTTACCCTTTGTCTGGGATTGAAAACTAGGCGGGCGGGAGGGGGAAATAAATGACACGATGTAGAAAAGTAGACTGGGTTTATGGACAGCCCATCTACAGGCCGGCCGGCGCGGTGTGCAAAGGGTATAGTGTCCGGAAAGTGGACAGAGTTGACTTTGACGCAAATAAAACGGCCGTAAACGGCGTCACGCATACCTCCAGCGTCGCCTCCCAGTCTCAGCGGACCTGCCTAACTCCTCCCTCTGGTGCCAAACCCCATAAAAATCATTATATTTGCAGAATGATAATCAAATATTCACATGATACTCATCACATAGCTGAGTTTTTCTAGGAAATATTATTTTTCTTGTTTTCAAACATGTTTAAAACGAGAAAATTGAAGATGAAAAGAATTTGCTGAAAATGGAGAAGGCATCCTTCGGAGCGTTGTTCGGAGAGATTGCGAAGTGTCTCCAAATCAATTTGGCAGCTGTGACGAGAAGAGACGAGTATCAAGCGCAGTCGTAAAAGTCGTCGCGTTGAGCAACGATCTTTCAGGTCCACTGTAGAGTACACTTTGGTCCTTCGGGCCGCCAGAGGTCAGAGGGTAAGCCAAAGAGGAGGAGAACAATTAGGAACCCGACAGTGCAGGTGACCGTTGACCGTTGTTGGTGCCGCTGCTTTGGGCTACATTCAAAACCAATTTCATCCATTCACCTGAAAAAAAAAAAAAAAAAAAAAAAAAAAAAAAACTCGAGCCGTGGAAGCTGTATACTCACGGGCTACATAGACATATCGTCCACGTTCCGGGCGTAGCACCCGGAGCGGTCGAAGCTTTGGCTCACCCGAAACTTTTGACCTCAGAGCCCGGAACGGACGGTATGTCTATGTAGCCCGTAACTCTTTTTTCAGTGTGGGGCTCTGTCTCCGCGGTATGTGTCTCATATTCGAATCGCAGGAATGAAACTTACGGCACGAGGCTCCCACTTTTTTTTCAGTGTACCAGACTCTTTGTTGGGAAAAGTTGGGAAAGTTGGGAATTTTTACCGTATTTCAAGTTTTATTGCAGTGGCTATATGCTCGCTCCAAATGCAAGATGATGGGAGCGATGGGAGTGCAGCCGGTCAGTGTTGCGGCCGTGAGTGGAAGCACGCGGCGCGCGGCGGTCGCTGCAGCAAGGAACATGGCGCGCGGCGTTCGCGGCCTTCATCCGCACTTGACCCTTCGAGTGGAAGATCGATCTCGGGCGAGATAAGGCGTCGAACAAGACGAGCGGCACCTATCATAATTAAATTTAAATTTAAATTAAATTACTCGCCGAGTCCAGTTTTCGAAGACTTTTTACGAGCGGCGATTAATGAGTCCGGTTGCGTCGCCGCGAAATCAGAACAGTTAATCTCGCACGATTAAAACCGTTCGGGCCGCGTTTCGCACCGGCAGGACTACCGGGAGATGGGAGGCGCTCCAACTAGAAGAAGAGAAAAGATGGAGGGAAAAAACCCGAGAGGAAAATTAAAATATGAAAAAAAAAGGCGGGAAAAGGTGTCTCGCGCGGGACGAGAGGTTAAGTGTTAATACCTGGCGCGAGCAGACACAAAGCACGGCGAATAAATAGCGCGTTCGTATAACGTCCGTCTCGTTAAGGCTCGAAAAAAGAGGGGCCCACGGGGCGACGGAAAGCCAAAGACAAAAAGAAATCGCGGGCGATATAATGAAGCAGTAGCGTGGCGGGCTTTGCGATATATCGATTGATACGCCACTCAAACCCATGAAAAAAGATCGATTATCAGGGTGTTCGCAGCGAAGACCTTATAAATCGATTCTTTACCATAGCTTCAAATGGCGAGTTATCGATAATCGATCATTCACGCCGCGCCACTGTAATGAAGAAGTCGGGATCGGGGATCGAGGATTGGGCCCCGGATGGATTTCTTTTACGATTTGTTTAGTGTGATGAAAATGATTTCCGAGGCAATATAAATTTCATAGCGAGTGTGCACACGGTCGAGGTCCGGAGGCCCCGCCCACTTTTAAATTAAAAAGCCCGGCTCGCAGTCGCGCTGTCCAGGTTGAGGTTAGGGCTCAGGCGCCAAGTGACAACTGCGGACCGCGCTCCGACCCGCCGTCCTCTGGACGCTCACGAGGCACGAAAAGGAAACTCCCGGGACACTGGAAAAAAAGCACATCGGATCTAGAGTCCAGACTCTTAAAAACATCGACAAAAAAAAATACTCTTGATTCAATCGGATTTTTGCTTTCTTCATGAATTTTGGGATATCTGCAACATTTCATGAATTGAACATCAAAAGTCCACGGATCTAGGACACTAGGAAGAGTGACTTGAGTGGACAAGGAACATGGGTCCACTGGAAAAAAAAACACATTGGATCTAGAGTCCAGACTCTTAAAAACATCGACAAGAAAAAATACTCTTGATTCAATCGGATTTTTGCTTAAATCGAGAACCAAGCCTCTTAATTTGAGCGGATTTCCTTTTGATTTAAGCTTAAATCTGATTGAATCAAGAGTATTTTTTCTTGTCGATGTTTTTAAGAGTCTGGACTCTAGATCCAATGTGTTTTTTTTTCCAGTGGACCCATGTTCCTTGTCCACTCAAGTTACTCTTCCTAGTGTCTTAGATCCGTGGACTTTTGATGTTCAATTCATAAAATGTTGCAAATACCAAAATATCTTCATTTAATTTCGCGGCTATAAAGGAACGGTAGAATCCTTGCCAAATAAGTATATGCACCTTTAGACTGTGACAGAAGATCCGCCATTTTGCTTCTTGCATTTATTTTACGTGTGAAAGTGTCGTTAAACGATCCTCTGTCGCTGTCTAGAAGTGCGTAAACCCTTTTGGCGTGGATTCTAATTGTAAACATGCAACAGGATTGTGAGTTTACTTAGCACCGCGGTTGCTCGAACTCCTTCAACGTGATTTTGGCGCCATCCCGAAATCAAGTAATGCCTTATTTTAGCATTTTTGACACCCCCGCCCCCCCCACTTTGTAACGCTTTTGTGAAGTAAGTTTCGTCCATCATCACGTGAAAAGATTACTTTAACCTCTGCACTTCCTTTTCCTCTGATTAAAAGGACTACTGTATTTTTCAGGAGAAAATCTACGATTTTTTTTAGTTCCTTTCAAAGAATTAAATCTGCCATAACGTAGATATTTTTTTTTAAAAAAAAAAAAAAAAAAAAAAAAAAAAACTCCGCTGCCGAAAAACTCTAGCAGATGTCTCTACGATGACAGCAAGTCACTCATGTGCGATGAATTACCATTAGTCGTAAAGGCTTCGAAAGGTTCCACAAAAACACGTTTTCATCAATGTGCGGCGAGTTGCCATCGGTCCATCCTCCAGGCCCGCTCCACAAATTACCAGCCGATGAAATATGAGTCTCATTTTTTGACTAATTGTTTTTTTAAGTAGGTGCCTCGTCTTGGACCGCTTTTCCGAGACGGTTTCTCACGTCCCACCGCGGATCGGACTCAAGTGAACTGGTTGCGCGGAACAGGGAATGCGGACCAGTTTTAGCGCTATGCTCTACGCAGTAATATATCGGCGCACGGGGAATATGCAATATATCAGGGCGATTCTCCGAGAGATCCAGCGATGGGGTTTCCGGAAGATCCGCTTCCTTATTGCCTCGTCTCGCTGCTACCTCCTATGTGAAATCCATTTCTTGAGAAATTTAAACCGGTTCGTTCCATTTTGATCTAGAGCGATAATATTTTTTTCAAATTGTATTGCATTCGTTAGTGAAATGAGGTTCTGCGCTATTTTCAAAAATGCTCTATTTGATCCTGAAAAATAATCACTGAACAATTCTATCCCCTAAGAAGAAGTTGGCTCTCAAAGAGGGAAACTATAGAATTTGCGAGACACGGAAGAAAAAGAGAGAAAAAGGAAAAAATCAGAGAATATTCCGAGCAAGGTGCTTAAAGTAGTAACATTTTTTTAAAAATGTAGGAGATTGAAAGGGGACTCGCATAGCTGGAAACTAATTTTAGCCTTCTGATACATGTATTGAATTAATTTAAAATCTTTAACGGAACCAAGTGTAAACGCGGAAAAATAGAGCACAGGGTTGTTGGACGATGTTGAGCTTTTAGATCCCAAAAGGGTAGCCAACCAATTAGTTCAAATTATCCAGAGTGCTTTATTCTTTATTGTTATGACCCATCATTATGAAGATAGTGTTACAGGAGTATGTGTAATATACGTACACTGAAAAAAAAAAAAAGAAAAAAAAAAAAAAAAAAAAAAAACTTGGCCGTGGAAGCCGTATTTGCGGGCTACATAGACATACCGTCCACGTTTCGGGCTCAGAGACCGGAGGTTCCGGGCGTAGCACCCGGAATAATCGAATCTATGGCTCCACCACTCGGAAGTTTCGGCCCCTGAGCCGGAAACAAACGGTATGTCTATATAGCGCGTAATTTTTTGTTGAGTGAATATTTTCCGTGGGCACTGCTTATGATCTCGGTCTTCCGAGGCTGGATAAGGGAGCGAAACCTCAGAACACCAACACAGCAACGCCAAGTGTCCGAGTATCTATCGTGGCCATCGAAGGTGCCCTCCGGATCGTGGCTGAAACTTCCTCTCGGGCGGGGTGGGGGGCGGGGGTGGAGGGAAACGGATTGAATGGTCGATCCTCGACTCGGCGCGCCAGCGGCTGAAAGCGTCCGTTTCCTTGGGCACTCGGCGAGTGTCGCGTCGCGGTCGGGCCGGGCGCGATGGCCGCCCCGGCCATTCTTTTGTCTCGCGACTTATAATGAGGAGCCGGAGAGAGTTATGGGAATCGCGGCGGCGGCGAGGGAGGAGCGCAGGGAGCAAAAACTACGATAAAACCCGGAGCCAGTTGTAATTTCGATCGGGATTCGCCGACCGGGCGAGGGGTTGGCCGAGCGAGCGACCGGCGACGACCGACAACTGCGACTCGACTCGGCTCGGCCACGAAACGAAATTAGCTGTCGAGATTATGTGTTTTGATCGCAGCTAGAGATAAATTCGTCCGGGCTCTCCGAGCAAACATAGAAATTATCGTCTCCAACCTCCGCGCTATTGCCAACCTGCTGAAACTTCGGTCTCGTGGCTGTGTCCCAACCGAGTTCACACCAGGTGCCGACGCCTCGGGCTGGAACCGGCAAAAGTCCATTAGATATTTCATTTTTAATGGTGCCAATATAGTGCTGCGAGTAAACAGCTCTACCAGAGGTGTAGCCAAAAATTTTAATGGAGGAGGACGGGGTGCTTTATGGTCAAAAATGTCTGGAAGAAAGCTTCGATGGCAAAACGTTCCTGAAAATGACAGGTTCTTCCTCGAAAATTCTCCAATTATTGGTTCCAGACCTCATGGACCCCTCTTTTAGTCCCGCTACCACCCTTGGCTCCGCATGTGGAAATTCTCGTTAATCTTTCAACGAGTGAGCCCAATACAAACTTTAAAAAAATTATACTTCCTAGTCTTTAAAGCAAGCAACTTTCTCCCGCATCAAAATCATAAGCAGCTAGAGAGCTGTGCATAATAGCAACACTATCTATTATAACACCATAAAAATCATTTTGCCGCCAGAGAGCCAATGAGAGCAGCACTTTCAAGTGGAATGGCGCCCTTTCTTGTCAATGTCTAACCCGAAAATTTGTTAGTCGTGTGTCCTAAACTCTACCACAAAAGTATGCAGATGATGGCTCTTACGGCTGACCTGTCTAACAATGAAAAATACCCTTAATACATAATTGAAACTAAAACTCGTGGATTTTTCATCTAAATGCTTTGTAAGAGGTTTTCAGATGATTTGTGGGAAATTGACATAAAACGGAGGGTTCCTCCAAGAACATTTTCCGCTCAGGAGCTACTGCGGGCTGATTATTGAAATTGATAGACAAAGCAACAGACAAAAAGACCAAAAGGATATACAGGGATCCTATCGGTGGAAGCGGGTGTTGCAATGGACAAAGGACGCAGGTAATAGACTAACTAACGGCAACTCACGAGGGACCCGATACTTAGTCCATCATTTACCCCCTTAGTCTATAAGAACCACCCATTTCGACCAGTAGGATCCCTCTATACTCCTTCCATCTTCTTTGTCTACAGCTTTGTCTATCTATGTCAACAATCAGCCCGCTGAGTCCATTTCCTCAAAACCTCATTTTTGCACTCACGGCTCTCTTGCCTCTCACGGCAGATTCGACGCGGTTATAAAGTGGAAATCGTTCGTTCCGTCTGCTCGGCGGAGTCCACGGATCACGGTTGGCAACGCTGAGTGGCAGAGCTTGGATTTGAGTCGTCCAAGTTGGAAGTCGCTTTGCAGTTGGTTTTCTGAGTGAGGAGCCAGTAACCAGCGAGAAGCGAGGAGCACCCGGGCTGGTTACCGTATGATTATCCGGTAGGAGTTATCAACCGGGCGCGGTGGCGCGGTGGCGCGGCGACCGGGCATACATGTCCCCCGTCCCCCACCCCCCAACCCCGGGGGCCGCGCATTACCCGGGTAATTACCGGCCCTATTTTTCATTTTCGATTTCCAGTGGATGTGGCCGCGGAAAAGCCTCTGATATTCGCTCGAGATCGAGATCGAGACGATGAAACCGAGCGGGTTCATTAATATCCCGGTCCCGATTGGAGCGAGTCCGGCGGCGGGGGGGGGGATTGAATTACCGGTAAATAGCCCCCTTTGTCAATTGTTTTTCTCCGTCCGAGTCGTGCTACCGCAAGTAGCAACGAACGAGTCGTGTAAATGTTGTCTGACCAGATGAGTTCTGCTTTTCCGGCGTGTCGCCGCCGGCCGCCGCGCGCCGGTCGGGTAGCTTCAACGAGCTTCCAAGTCCGAGCTTTCTTCGTCCTCTTGGAGTGCCTTTCTAGAAAGAGTAAGCACATTGGGTGTGAAGAAAAATGGCGTTGACCGGGGAGGGGGGAGAGGGGGAGAGGAAGGATCTGTGCCTATCTGAAACGTTTGGACCATAGGCGGATCCATGGAGAGGGGGGGGGGGGGGGGGGAGTATACGTCTCCCTTCAGTAGTCTGTGTAACACTGTCAAAATACTTCTTCAAAATGTCACGGTCAGGTGCTCTGATTGGTCCAAGTTATCGAATAAGCAGATCACAACACCTGACCTTGATATTTTGATGGCTAGTTTTGATAGTGTGACACAGGATTTTCGCCCAGAAAAAGGAGGGGGAAAATGGAAGATGGAAATAAGGAAGGAACGGAGAGAGGAAGAACAAGGAAGGACGCTCGCTCATCAATATGTAAATTGGTCATGTTCGTCCCCCAATTCCTGTGAGATCTACTCAAAAACCTTTCTAGGGCTAAAACAGAGAAAAAAGTCGCGTGCGCAGGACCCGACGTTGAGGTCAAACGAATCTCTGAAGTTTTCGAGTTGCGCTTCCGAAAGTTTGAGGTCCACCTGCCGAAGTTCGGGTCAAACATCCAAAGTACTTCAGTATACCAAAGTACTTCAGATACGGGACCCAAACCATTCGATGTTTACCGAAGTACTTTGAATGTTCGACCCGAACTTCTGTGACTGGACCTCAATTTTCTGGATGCGCGATCCGAAAACTTCAGAGATCCATATCACCTCATCTTCGGGTCCTGCGCAAGAATTTCTTTCTCCGTGTACAAAAAGAAGAGGGAAAAGAAGGGTTTGACGGGGAGGTAGAGAGAGAGAGAGAAAGAAAAGTCGTCATTATCACTCTTGAAGAAAGACCCCCCTCTCATCAATCACAAAAATGTTTACTGCCGCCTTACATATTTATAGAATCTTTGCTGTAACTTCACTTGTGTTACAAGACTCGTGGGTCAAAAATCACTCCCGGTCGGCTGACAACTGCATTCCTGGTTATGGCCGCACGCGGTATGCAAGTAATGACAGGCACCCGAGGAGCGACCTCTGAAACACTGTTATACAGAAGCTGAAGCTGGAGCCGCTGAGAAGGGGGGGGAGAGGGATTCGCTTCGAAAATAGGCGCATTTTACCGGAGATAACCGGGTGGTGGCGATATGGTAGCCGGGCCGGACTCGGGAGCACACCACTCAGCGCTCACCGCAGATGGACGGTGAAAAACGGGGACTGAGCTCCGCGATCATCCGAGCTAATAACATGGCCGGGGCTATCATTATCCGGGGGATACGCTCCGGCTCATATAATACGTGCGCAGGGGCATCGGTAATCCGGTGACAATATTTGGCCGCAGCCGGAATTTCGGGATCACGCCCTCTGCACGTTGTCAGGTTTGGGCCGTCGTCGTCCTGGAGTCGAATTTTGTCGGCTCTTTCGCCCGGAGATGCAACGTCCATCGATGAGTCAAAACCGCACCACGAGCCAATTGGACTGAAAAAAAAACTCCGACGAAACTTGTACGATGTGCAATGCGATCTGCTTCCGCTGTGTGCTATAAACTGAAAAAAAATTCCGGCTAAGGAAGTCGTAGTTACGGGCTATATAGACACAGTCCGCGTTCTGGGCTCAGAGGTCGAAAGTTCCGAGCTTAGCACCCGGAGTAATCAAAGGTACGGCTCCAGCACCCGGAAGTTTCGGTCTCTGAGCCCGGAACGAACAATGGTCTATACAGGGTGATCCAGGGTTATACGGCTAGACTACTGGAGCCGAAACACACCCCAATCCCCTCGTTACATAGAGATTGCGATTTTTTTTTTTTTTAGATCATTTATGAATTCAGGGCATAAAAGTACAGAGGAGTACAAATTTTCATGAGATTTGGTTCACAACCGTTACCAAAATTCAGGAAAAACGATTTACTTTCCGAAATTTTTAGAGGGGGGGGGGCGTAGCTCCGACTGGGGGCACTTTTGGAAAAAGCTCCATACAACAAAAAAGTCTTATTTTGACCCGTAGAACACGCTCCTGCAGTCTGGCCGTTTGACCCTGGATCACCCTGTATATAGACATACCGTCTGAGTACCGGGCTTAGAGGCCGAAAGTTCCAGGCTTAGCACCCGTAGCAATCGAAGCTACGGCTCTATCACCCGGAAGTTGCGGCTTCTGAGCCTAGAGCAGACGGTATGTCTAGATAGCCTGGAACTTTTTCTTTCAGTGCACGTTTGCAAAATAACATCAAATGTCAATAGTATACGATACTACCATATCTTCATGATATAGCCCCGGATTCACCGTCCCCGTGTAACGTACCCCTAGAGCGTTACGTGCTTTATGATCGATCCCTAGGGAGACACCCGGTTCCTAAAACACTCGACTGTGTGCAGACGGACTACGACAGAGCCGAAGACGGCAGGTTGCGTGTCGGGAACATTTGATTAAATATCTAGTGCTCTTTTGTGAGAAATGACATAGTTGGTGTTGTTTAATGCGTGTTATAAATGCTTGTTTCCTGTCCCCTCCCCCCGGGCCGACGGCTTCTCTCTCACGCGCGCTCTGCGCACACCCTTTCGAACGCGGCAATTTATCCTGTCCTTTTTACACCCTCTCCCGCCCGGGCGAGCGCGCCCACTTGTAATCGCTGCGCCTTCGTAATCAACAAAGATTGAAAAAAATGCGCGCCGGTAGGGGAAAAATGTTGGTTAAATGTTTCAATTATCCCCTCCCACATTTTGTCGGGCGGTAATCGATTCTTGCACGCGTTTTCCCTTTGCGCTTTGATTGCCAGCTTTGACAGTTCCACTCGCATCTCGCTTACCCGCTTATGTAATGGGCCTGTTGCAAACTTTTGCTAGAGCAAAAATAAGAGTTGTTTCTTGAAGATAATGCCTCAAAAATCACGATGAGCGCATCGGCAAAGTCTGAAATGCACTCATAACTTCACAATCTGCGTAAGAAATTTGCATTTTTTTAAGCTTCCCGCTTCAAAAACGATACTACGGCACAGGTGAACATTTTGTTAGAGGAGTCGCTCCATCGTCGGCGATATTCATCATGGCCGACGCTTGCACGCAGTTCCGCGCGTAATTCAAGGAGAGTTCAAGGTCAATCAATTCGGGCGTGGAAAATATGAACGTTAACACACCGATTGTTATCTGGTCCAATCCAGTTCAGGTGTTATCTCGTCCCATCAAACGTGTTTTGGCGGATTGGCGTCGGCTATGATGATTATTGCCGACGATGGAACGACTCCTCTTACAAAATGTTCATCTGTGCCGTAGTATCGTTTTTGAAGCGGGAAGCTTAAAAAAACGCAAATTTCTTACGCAGATTGTGAAGTTATGAGTGCATTTCAGACTTTGCCGATGCGCTCATCGTGATTTTTGAGGCATTATCTATAAGAAACAACTCTTAGTTTTGCTCTAGCAAAAGTTTGCAACAGGCCCATTGAGCTATGATACTCCTCACAACTTCTTTCACACGAGCTTTTGCTCCCCATTTTCCTCTCGCCTGCGATCGGGAAAAGACAGGCAGCCAAAAGGGCCATTTTTGACCTTTAAAAAAGATCAAACACTCTTAATTCGTAAACAAAGTACATTGACAAAATAGTTACTGGATATATGAACATACCGTCCGTCCCGGGCTCTGAGGCTAGAAGCTCCGGGTGCTGGAGCTGTAGATTCGATTGCTTCGGGTGCTACGTCCGGAACTTTCCGCCTCTGAGCCCGGAACACGGACGGTATGTTTATGACCTGTAAGTACGGATTCCACGCCGGGGTTTTTTTTCGGTGTACTTGCCTAATAATTTTACTTTATAAAGCCATCACGTTAAGGCTCCGAGTCAGTTAAATTAATTTGAGTAATTAAGGTAGTATTCGGTGTGCAAAGTTGGGTCTTTCCGTGTTCTCCGCCAAAAACAGTTCAAAATTTTGGATTTTTCGATGATCTTGCCGAAATTTAACTATGAGAGCAATGCTGGCTGTTTTATCTTTTAAATTATTGGTTTTTAAGAACGTCATCGGTATAAATATACTCAAAAGAAAGAAGACAAGCCAAATTTTTGCTCGAAGTTAAGTCATAGTAAGTGCACCAAAAGTTCGCTATTTTTAACTATTTTCGGAGAAAACAGCGGAAAAATCCAACTTTAAACACCACCAATACCCTCATCATATGACCACCTTCAAGACTGACAGAATCCTAATGTAATAATGTTAAAAATTGAATTTAAATTCATTGAATTTCATAAAGGAAAGGGACGCCTTTAGATGTATCTGTTTTTATTGGGATAGGGAAATACAGTTTTTCGGTTATTAATGTTTTTCAAAATCAACGTAAATCAATATCTACGTAATCTCACGCGTTTCCTCCTCTTTTCTGATCAAATGATGATTCATTCAATTGAAAAAAAAATTTCGCAAGACCTTAAACATTTGTTAACGACCTATGAGCTTGGATCGTTCAAAAATTGGCGAAAGAACTATGAAATCTGGCAATCGACACAGATTCTTCCGGCAACAGGTCTATTCTCTTCGGTACGTTCACAGAATGTCAAGGTCTCAATTTTGTACTAAGTGTTACTCCGGCTCATACAACACCGATTAAATGGGCGATTAAAGAAGATCACGGCAGAAGATAGCGACGCTGGGAGAGCATCTTCAGGAATTATGAGATGCTTTTTCGGCGGGAACCACACACAATAAAGTCTCCACGATCGATAGCAGACCTCGATATATTTCATAGGATGGCTTTACTCAATCGATTAAAATTATCGTGTGTCGTATTTTAGATGACAGCCACGCTCTGAGCCATTATTGTGATAGACCCCTGATCTGCCTTGCTAAGGAAAAACGCCGTATGAACTTTCGAGAGTCGCCAAATTTCTCCGGATAAAACAAGTATTTTTGAGAAAAGTTATTGATATATCTACTTGAAATTTTCAGATATTTTAGATGAAAATGCGAACAAAATTGTCTGAAAATTTTGAGAAAAAATATTCACAATTCTCCAGGAAAATTCTGGTTATATTGAAGTAAATCCGGCAACGTCTAAAGGTTCATACTGCGTTTTTCTTTAGCACGGCAGTGATGGATTTACCCTCGCGATCAAGAGTCATTGCGTGCGTCATGATCATTTTGGATGACACTTGCGGATTCGATCAATGGAGAGGCGTGAATGGTCGATCATCGATATTTCCTATTTGAAACGATGGTAAAAAATCGATAACTACAGTGTTTGTTGCAGTGGCGTGACGTACTCTGCGATCTATCGATATTTCTCCATTTGAAGCTGTGGTTAATAATCGATTATTAAGGTGTTCGCTGCGAACACCCTGTTTATCGATACTTTTCCATAAGTTTAAATGGCAGATCAATTTTGGATGACACTTACGGATTCGATCAATGTCGAGGCGTGAATGGTCGATTATCGATATTTCCTATTTGAAACGATGGTAAAAAATCGATAACTACAGTGTTTGTTGCAGTGACGTGGCGTACTTTGCGATCTATCGATATTTCCCCATTTGAAGCTGTGGTTAATAATCGATTATTAAGGTGTTAGCTGCGAACACCCTGTTTATCGATACTTTTCCATTGGTTTAAATGATCGATCATTCGATATATCGCAAATCGCGCCTTAGATAGTCACCCCGTCCATCGATCCTTTTCCATAGGTTCAAATGGCCGATCATTCGATATATCGCAAAGCGCGCCTTCGATAGTCACCCCGTTCATCGACCCTTTTCCATAGGTTCAAATGGCCGATCAATCGATATATCGCAAGGCGCGGCTTCGATAGTTCGATATTTTGAGGGTATCGCACGTCACGCTCATCTCGGATGACAACCACGCCGCGCTACCAAAGTTGGTTATCCGAAGCCTATTACTTTCCATGAATTTTAAACACCCCCTAGTCTTGGCGGCTATTGAAAAGGGCCGCGGAGAGTTGTCTTTAGCGTAATGGAACGGTCGTGTGGGAGGGGCCGGAGGCGCAGGGCGACGTGAGCACCGGGGAGGGCGGAGGGGGTGGAAAAGGGTTCAGGAATTCATTAAGACTTAATGGCCACGAAATGGAAGAAAAGTTAATCTATTCACAATATCGATTATCCTTCGATTATATCGCTCGCCTGACGCGTCGCGTCGCGCTTATCAATTTTTCCGTTCGGTTCTGTCCCTCTGAATTTCGAAATTCGAAGATCGAGGGCGGGTAGAATTCACCACGAACTCTGATGATCGTGGTTGTCGGCTCGAATAGGAAAATTTCACACTTTGAGAAAATTAAGATACCGAGTCCTGTTTCTTGGCGCCTCTCATAAATCCTTCTCGCATTCCCTTCATTTTGTGTTCTCTGATAAATCAGGATTTACTATTGATTGCTAATCGTATAACACTGGATAAAAGTCTCTTGGATCTGGAGTCCAGACTCTTAAAAAAAACCCAGAAAATATGCTCTTGATCCAATCGGATTAGGTATTGCTTGAATTGAGACGAAAAGGCTTTAATTTAGGCGGATTCACGTTTGATTTTAAAAAAATTGGATTGAATCGAGAGTGTTTTTTCTTGACAATTTTTTTTTGCACGTCTGCACTCTGGATTCAAGGGAATTTTTTCTCCAGTAAAATCTGCTAATCATGGGGGGGAGGGTTGCACTGAGAAGACAAATTGATAAAAACACTCTCCGAAATCAGCTATGAGCTCAATTTGACTCATGTAGCTACTTTAGTTTTTTGGCAAGCCGAACGCGCACAGACAATTTTAGTCGCGCAGGTGTATTTGTAAATTTCTGATATTTCCACTGGGTCTCATGCGAAATTTTCCCCAAAAATTGTGGTGTTGAATATGCAAACCTTGATTACGGTTCGACATGATTATTCGTGCGGGTTTATCTCAATTTTCGCACCAGAAAGTGTCATTTTCGGGGTGAAATGAGACAATGCACCTCATTCTCGAGCATTTTTTTCTCACGAACATGAGATTTAATCAATCCACGGAGGTCTGAGGCTTAATTTTAGTCTTAAAAAATAACGAAGTTCCAAAGCCTTAGAAGAAGGCATCGATGCTGAGAATTAACCAATAAGTCGTTAGGGACGCATATTGAGGCCCCGCCCCATACACCTAGCTTGTCGAAGAGCGAGACCATTCCTTTAGGCTTCGTAAATTAAGGACGGAAATAACGTAAGACTCGCGCGCGATCGTGTATCGCCCGTGGATCAATCCGTGTCCTCCGATTAAACCCGAAAAATAGGAAAAGAAGTATCTGGCGCACAGTTTACCAAAATCCTCATAGAATATTACTGTTTCTTAAGCGCACTTTTACCATGAGGCCTGGATACAAGCTCAAATCTCCGTCAATTTTCGATCAGAATGATGACTAAAATGGCGGTCAAATTTTTGCAGGCCGCAAAAATTTGATGGTAGGTGGTGCGCACCAGTTACCATTCGATCGGAAATTGATGGAAATTTGAGCGTGTATCCAGGCCTATGCAGTTGCTTTTGCAGGCCTATGAAGTTGCAGTTGCTTGAATACAACTTATCAATACAATTTCATCTGCAGTGCCCCGTTATGTCCCCATGTCCAAGAAGAACGTTCTATCTGCTCTAGGCCACCATTTAGGGTATTTAACAAATATTATCATCCAGAAAAAAGATAGGCTCATTTTAGTAAGGCCTAATGGAGAAATGACTGGTTTGCTTGGTGCTATCCAATTGGACGATGAGCGATAATGTGTTGGTACGACATTGCTTGAATTGCTGATCTGCCGTGCTAAGGAAAAACTTCTTACGAACATTCGAGAATTGCCTAATCTCCCCGAATGAAACATGTACTCTTGAGGAAATTTATGCATATTTTTCCTTGAAATTTTCGGATATTTTAAATTGAATCGTGACCAAAATTGACTGAAAAATTTGAGGAAAAATATTCACAATTTTCTCAGTAAATTCGGTTTTTCTTGAAGGAAATAGAGCAACGTCTGAAAGCTCTTACGGCGTTCTTCCTTAGGACGGCAGTGTTGACCTTGAATGAAATACTGTTGAGTCAATTCATCAATAAGACATCGCCTGCCCTTAAATTTGTGTCCAAGGGTCGATCACTCGGGCCCGGCTCACCTGCGTGCGTCCTGCCGCGGGGCAGTGCGCGGCCTTAACATTGATATATCGGGGGTCGCCGCGATGGGGGGCGGGCGGGGGGGGGAGCGGGGGCCCTGTATAATTTCGGTTTTAAGATGGGCGTGCTTTTTGTTTATGAGTCCGGTTCGGTTGGGCCCACGGTCCACGGTCCAGGCCGGGCGTAATTAATGGACGCGCGATAACGAAGCTGGTTCCATGTTCGATGGCCGATGGTCGTCCCGGCTGTCCACGCTGTTGCCGCTCGAGGACCGTGTCCATGCTGCCCGCACTAAAGAAAAACGCCGTATGAGCCTTCAGACGTTGCCAAGCTCCCTTCGATAAAAACCGAATTTACTGGAAAAATTGTGAATATTTTCCCCCAAAATGTTCAGTCTATTTTGTACGCAATTTAATGTACAATATCTGAAAATGCCAAAAAAAATGTGCTTAAATTTCGTCAAGAATACATGTTTTACCCGGGGAAATTTGGCAACTCTCGAATGTTCATACGGCGTTCTTCCTTAGCATGTTTCTGCCTAGCTTTACGCACTAACAAAGGCCATAAACGACTCTTATATAAACGGTGGTAAAAGCTAACACTCCTCATGGAACTCTCGGCGAGGGCCATGGGAAACCTAATGACAGGTCGTCGCCCCTCTAACGTAAGGCCGTATCTCGAGGTCCGCATGAGCCCCGGAATGTCTGGGTGCATATGTAAAACAGGGCTCACGTAGAAATTTGGATACACCCTTCTGTCAGAGAGGCGACGAAGTCTCCGTCTGCTCGGTTGCTTCGAGTCGGACGAGCAAGAAGAGGACACCAAAACCAAACCCTTTCGAGCGGCCAGACTGTGTTTCCGAGTTCCATTTTTCGGGTCGTTCGTAACATACGTAACGCTCTGGGGCAGGAGAAGAGTTGGAAAGAGGGTTAAGCCGTTTTGTTTTTACGTGTTTAAGTGTTGGGACCTACGTCACAGAAGTGTCACGAGCAGGAGGGGGTCGAAAAATTCGAAATCTAGCGTTACGTATTGTGTGTACTGTATTTTCACGATTTTTTTCTACCGCAACATTGCGGATTTATCGTCGCTCCTTCGACGTAAGAGCATATCGACGGTGAAACTACCAAACCACGTATCTCGGTTTGCGACGTCGCAGACTTCCTGTCATACTTTATTTTTTAAATGAAAAGCTACTTAACGTCCAGTCTTGAAAATTTCTGTGATTTTTCCTCTTCGTGCGGAGAAAATTCTGTGAAAATTTCAAGGAATGATATTGATTTGGTCTATTTCAAAAAAATAAAATGTGAGCGGAGATTTTTAAACACCGCAAACGAGATACGTGGTTTGGTAGTTTCACCGTCGATATCTTAATTTACACGTGAGCTCTGTTTTGCATGTAATTTTCATTACTGTGCTTTCTGGGGCTCATGCGAAAATCGAGGTACACCCTTAAGGCCTTAATACACATGGAGATTAATCGCCGCGAGTGAAAGACGAGCCAATGGAGAGCCTTGATTTCGATCCATTGACGTCGACATATCGGAATCATGGCTCTCAATTGGCTTTCGTCTCTCACTCGCGGCGATTAATCACCGCGTGTATCTAGGCCTCAGGGGGGTCAGAGCGACGTAGCGACGTAGCGACGCTACGTGGGGTGGTTCCCGGGAACTTCCGGCTCATATCCACTCTTCTCTGATGTATTTGGTCCGAAGACATGGTATCAAAATTTTCAGGGTAACGCACATATCTGTAAACGAGATTTTCTTCTTCATCTATGTTTAACAATGCTCAGAATAAACAGAGGAATAAATGACGCGGACGGCATCGACGCGACGCGGTGTTACGTTACGGAGACCGAACTTATTACGCGAGGGCTATTGATGGCATCCGTTGATCGTGGTCCTCCGGGCCGGATCGAAAAAGGTATGACGCGAGGCTCGCAGGTCGGGGGCCGCAACCTGTCCTCCTGCGAAGCGTGAACCGCATGAATTATGCACAGATCTGGTGCGTTCTGTGCATGTATGTGAGAGTTTGTGAGTGCAGGCGTATCGCAGTCCGGCCACTTACTGCCGTGCTGAGGAAAAACGCCGTATGAGCCTTCAGGCACTGCCAGATTTCAGACTGGAAAGATTTTGAATATTTTTTTTCAAATTTTTCAGATAATTTTGTTCGCAACTTGATATGCAAAATCTGAAACTTTTACGGCAAAATATGCATTACTTTCCCCAAAAATACGTGTTTTATCCGGAGAAATTTAGCAGTACTCGAATTTTCATGCGGCGGTTTTCCTTAGCACGGCAATATGGAGGTTAACCGGAGGAAAAATATTTGTTCGTATTGAACATAGAATTTTTCCCGTTCAGGTAACCTAAGGTTTCGGTTTGCAGAAACCCAATTTTACTTCAGCTGACCGAAATTGGATTTCCTTCACCCAAAAATTTTGTGAAAGTTATAGTCCCACAAACAAATTTTAAATTGCGCCGTGATTAAATTTTTCCGACTTTGATTGAAGCGTTGGATTTCATTGTGCGTTATCACTGTCTTCGAAAAAAATGTTCCTGGTAGCGAGTTTTTGTTTTCTTAAGTGAAGGCAAGAAAGCTACCAGATCCCTTTGTTTTAACTCAGAATGGAGGGTAGGTGGAATAGTTCAGCGATTAAATGTAGAAACAGATAATGTGACGTACGAAATTAAAACCGTTTTTCGAAAGGATTATTTAACGTTATAACTCTGTGGGAATGAAAATATGGTTAAGTTCACAGATGAAGCATTGACCACGGATCTTGCAAAATTTGCAGCTTTAATTAGGAAAATAAATACTTGATAAAAATTAAAACTATACAAATAAGCTGCATTGTTTCCAGCGTAAAAGAACTAGGTACATTGTTTCCAGCGTAAGAGAATTACATTGTTGGAATCGGGCTCGGGTACATTCCTGCAGAGAAATCATAACGGCATATGAAGGAGCAGGAAGAGTTGGTGAACCAAAAATTAGGGCTCAATATTGAAAAAAAATACAGGTACATTCATTGACAAGGCATATTTTGACAGGTCCACCGCGAGCTTATGGGCTCATTGATATCCATCAACCTGCAATTTCCTGCAAAGAACCTGACAGAATGCAGGGACTGAGAAAAAAATAATTGCGATAATGGGACCTCTTCCTCATTTTTTATCTTTTCGTTTTCTGATTTCCTCTTCCCCGTGAGTGCGAGACCCTTTTTTTTGTTTTCTCATCGTTCCTCCGAGGATTGATTTCAATCAATTGAAAAAAGAGGTAGGATTTGTGCTGGTGAGAGGATCCAAAAATGAGGAAGGCACATTACAATAAACGACTCGGTGCGGTGGCGCAGGTATTTCAGGTAGTAACAGACTGCAAATTGATTTCGGCAACGAGAAATTGAGATGATCCATTTATGGTTGATCGTTACGTCTTCCTGGAGCGTTGTAAGGTTACAAGATTGCAAAAGTATATCTCCGTAAAATGCCGTAATTCCATGACTCGACTTTTGTTTCATATTTCAATTTCATTGCTCGCCGCAGGATGTCTACAAGTCCGGAAATAGTACTGATTTTTTAAGAGCGGTCCGAAAGTACTTAAAATGTGCAAAAATTCCGCAAGAAGGTCCGGAATTTTTTTCATTTTTTTCGCAATTTGAGCGATAAATTCAATATTTTTAAATTTTTCGAATTTCGTCAATTGGACGTACTGAAAAAGTACTGAATTCTTCTGTTGAAGAGGTACTGAATTTCTTGGGAATGTACTGAAAAAGTATTGGATTAGTACTGATTTTTGGCCAGCCTGTTTTAATAGGCACCCTGCTCGCAGATTCTTGTCCGGTGGACCAAAATTAAAATGTTTGCTCTTTCACAAAATCATCCGATGATTTTCGTTATCTCAACAACAGCTCTCTGATCGTGAAGAACATTTTAATGCGTTACGTAACACTTGATCGACAAGTAGCTTCTAAGACGAAAAATCGACGCGATATGGCAATTTTTCATCCAAACTTAAAAACGAAATGCCATTTTAAGGGAGTGTGGTTTGAGTAGAGTACTTTCTTCTAGTGAGGTTCAGACCTGTGTTCTAGGTGCGTTATCGGATTAGAAAAATATTTTTTTTTTTGCGTTACGTATTTTATGATCCACCCCTAAGCGCTAGACAATCTATAAACACAAATAAACAAACAAATAACGCTACATTTTCCAGGAATCGTATATAGACTGCCCAATAGCTTCAACTATTCTTTGTCTCTCCCAATAAGCTCACTAAGTACAAATTGTACGTATGAACCAATTGTGGAGTGTGCATATCATGCTGAGTTTGTAACCATACGCAATAGTGTCTAATGCGGAAACGTTTTGGGAGTGGCAAGCGGCAACCATGACAAAGAGTCACTAGTCACCGTTCCCTGTCGCGGCCTGTCGAGTTGTCGCTGGTCACCGACAAGGCTCAGCGCAATTAATCGCGTCATCGAAGTATCGGAGGATGATGGCGCAAAGAAAACAGGAGGGCAGGGATTTGCGCGACGCATGTCAGAGTGACTTCTCAGTGTCACCGTTCTGCCTCCGCGTTTAAGTCACCACGCCGAGCCTAGCGGAAGAGCCTGGTGGCTACGCTGCCGTGCTAAATAATAACACCGTATGAGCCATCAGGTGTTGCCCACTTTGTTTCGAGAAATCATGAATTTTCAGGAAACTTTATGAATATTTCTCTCCCGATTTTTCAGAGGATTTCGTTCGTAATTTGACCGAAAAAGTCTGAAAATTTTTAGAAAAAATATTGATAATTTTTTTCAAAAATTACCGTTTTCTGAGAGGAAATTCGGCAACATTCGAATGCTCATACGGTGTTTTTACTTAGCAAGTCAGTACGCTGCAACACCGTTTTTCCTCGATTCAGATCTATTTTAAATCGATGATCTCAGATAAAGCATCCTTTCTCAATAGATACCATCCTCACTCAAAAATCTGTCCAAGTCCGTTTACCATGTCGATGGCTAAATGCGGAAGAGGTGTATCTCAAAGACAACGATTTATAACGTCTGATTATTTTCCATTAGCTTCATATAGAAAACTAATCAAAATCTTTTCTTGTCATCAAATGCAATTACCCCAGAGTGAGTAAAGAAAATTGTCAGAACATTTTGATGGAAACTGTGTGCATATGGCTTTTCTTTAAAAATAAAATACGTATTAGCGTAGACGTACAACGTCACGATCTGAGATGCAAATTTTTCGACTCCGTCATCGATTCATATTTGTTTCTCCTTGTTAAATGATGATTGCTAACGTGTTAAAATATGAGGGATAAGCGGTTTTTAGTAAATCGCAGGAACCAGTGAAAAGTTCACATGCTAAGCGTCGATGTGAAAGCACACGCACGATGAACCGTGTCGAATGAGAGGAAATTAATAAGTTGTGGGAGGAGAAAGAACTTAATAACCAATCTACTCGCTTCCTCTCAAAAATCTTCTCAGTGGCCGACCTGATCCAAAAACGAATAACTCACACGAATCTCCGTGTACAGGAGTTTGAGAGAATCTGTTGGTGTGAGAGTAATATTAATTTATGGAGACCAATTTTCAACGTATAAGATTGCATATTAAAGACGTTTCATTCATTCTAGAGTTTTTATTTGAATCCTCAAAAGTTTACCATGTTTACCAAAAGTGTTTACCTGTTACCAAAAGTTTCGGCCATGACATTGGCCTTATTTTCTGTCAGATTCAATAATTTCACACCAAAGTTGACGAGATCAAGGACACAAAAGTTAAATCTATTCGTAAAATATTGTGCGCCTTCCAGTATATTTTCCATGCCAGTGAAATACTGCAGCTCCTCCTCTTCAAATGACGCCATTGAAAAAAACATGTATATTCGACCGAGCAAATGACCCGACGGCTGTTCTGCCATGCTAAGTAAGAGCGCCGTATAAGCCATCAGGCATTGCCAAATTTTCCCCGATAAATCACGAATTTTCAAGAAAATTTGTTAATATTTCTCCTCCGATTTTTCAAAGGATTTCGTTCGTAATTTGGATTACATTTTGCAATGAGGGACCACTGTTTCTTGCTCATTTTAGAAACAACATACATGTCATTGGTTTCCCTGTGTAGATATGTGCTTTTAGGGAGAGCCAGAGATTGTGGTTTCTTACTGCAAAATGTAATCCATTTGGATTGCATTTTGCACAAAGGAACCACTAGCATTGCAATGTTTCGAAGATTGTGCAACTTCTTTTGTCTTGGAGGAAAACCCCGATTATCCATTAATAGTTTCTATTTTACTCGCTAAAAACCGTAAATTTAAGACAAAAATTACCATCTAAATTTCATAGTTTTTCACGATTTCCGCAATTTTATAGCAAAGGATGAAGATGCACAATCTTAGCATCATTGCAATGCCAGTGGTTCCTTTTTGCAAAATGCAATCCATTTGAGCTACGAAGTCTTAAATTTCAAGGAAAAATAGTCGTAACTTTCTTGAAAATAAATTTTATTAAAAGAATAAATTTGGCAACATTCGAATGCTTATACGGCGTTTTTCCGCAGCGCGGCAGTGTTAATGTCTCCAGGATGAGGCGGAGGCATCAACGGATTACCCTGAAACGGAGCCCGGGGCGACGGAGACGAGGCGGAAAAAAATCTCGTCAACTGGGCGGAGAGCTTTAACCACGGTATTACTTAGGTCCATTTGATCAGGGGCCCGAAAACAAATAAGGGTCTCTAGGTGGTTCTTTTCCTGCTTCTCCGACGGCGGCGGCGGCGCGGCGATTTGACTTAATTACGGTGTCAAAAAAGGAGCAGGGCGACGCGATGCGCCGGTCAACGCGATGAATCCACGAGGAGGTCATCAGCGATGGAACTTCAAACGTCGCTACTCGGAGCTGCCACATCAAACCAGAAAACTTCTCAATAGGAGATTTTCGGCAGCTAGAAGATTCAACGTCTCTCCGAAAAAATTGGAATTTTGAGTTGGGCTCAAGTCTGTCGACTTCCAAAACCAACGCGATGAAATCGTCGACATCAAGGCGTTATTAAAACTTTTTTAGTGGCTAATATTTGTTTGGAGGTACACGGAAAAAAAGTATCAGAATCCCAACTATACTTCTGGCTGATTTTGGTGCCAGTTATAAGAGGAGTCGCGCCAGCGACAAGCACAGTTAAGTCAGCCGAAAGTATGGTGGGATCAACCATACCTCTGTCTGGTGTAACTGTACTCTTATAACTGGCGCCAAAATCAACCAGGAGTATAGTTGAGATCATACCGTTGCAGAGCGAAATCTACTCGGAAAAAAAACCCCCAGCTATACCCATGTATGTGAAACGGAATCTATTTTCCTTAAAGAGTGACTATACTTTTACGGAGTGGAATCTACTCTTTTAGTGGAGTGTTATATGGTGCTCATTTAACTTCCGGCACCGAATTGTATTCTTGCTCTGAAGAAGAAGTTACGGGCTATATAGACATACCGTCCGTTTCGTTCTCAGAGGCCGAAAGTTCCGGGTGTTGGAGCCGTAACTTCGACTGCTCCGGGTATTACGCCCGGAACTTTCGGCCTCTCAGCCCGGAACGCAAACGGTATGTCCAAATAGCCGGTAAGCACGGCTTCCTTGGCCGGGGTTTTTTTTCCTTGTGGATTTTTAACAGTAGAATATGTTCGTTTGTTTGTTTTCCGATATTTCCGGCCCGAAGCGGCAACGCTCGCTCTCGTGGCGTGGTTAAGACGGCGACCGAGAGCCGTCATCAAAAGTAGAGTGTCCATCGAGTCCGGAGATGGAGTCGGGAGTCGGGACCGCCCCGCCTCGAGCGTGAGTAGTCAACTTCTTGTGACTGACGAGTGTCAGCCCTCGGCCGCCCGCCCGAATATCATAACGACATCCGATCGCATCGCATCGCCTCAGACCCTTACGACTCCCGTCAGCCACCGCCGCAGCCGCCGTCGGTGAAATTAACCCTCCTCCCCCCTTCCGCCTCACCCCCAGGGCGGGGGGCCCTTATCCACAGCTTTGGCTGGAATGCTAGTATACGTTTCAGGAGGCACAAGTCGCAGACTCGTGTCATCCGCCTTCAAGCGAGACCGCCATCCGTCAAGTGTGGCGTCGGAACGGGTCCCAGTTTTAGAGTATAGTTTTCCACCATCGGGCTACGCCTCCAAGTCGCTGTGCGACTGTGCGGTTCCATCACCACAGCGGCAGATACGTTTGCGAGTTGCAAGGGTTTGTTGGAGGTGAAACACCAATAAGCAAGGAGGATTTCGATAGCTCGACGTCGAGCGATCGAAATCCTGGTTTCATATTGGTGTTTCACTTTCAAGCGTTAGTAACTCGCAGGTGTATCTGCCGCTTAAGAGAATTCTGCGTCGGATGCGTGTGACGCAATGAAATTTGGCGTTTTCCTGCTATACGGAACTATGTGCGGGTGGGGAAGAAGGGGTGTGCTCGTTAGTTGAGGGCGGTAAGAATGAATAGGCATTCTATAGCGCCAGTGACGTCAGCAGCGACTAGGGGAGCAGCGAATCCCATTGCCGAATCATTAACCTATGAGCCCTGTCCACAACGCTCTTCTGCCATACCCACGGCTCACGAATAAGCCAAAACTACCCTGCTGAGGAAAAGCGTAGTGCATTTAATGAATAGACTTTCAGAGGAAATAAAGTTCATCATAGGTGGATTCAAGGGGGGCGTAAGCCCCCCCCCCCCCCCCCNCGATTTGTCCGAAGGGGTGGAGGAAAGAAGAAGGAAAGACCCTTACATTTAATTATTCATGACGAAATTGGCTCAAACTACGTATATGATGCTTCAAAAAGTCAACCATTTTCTGGGGGAGGCCTCCGGATCCCTCTTACCACCCCCTCCCCGGGTTCGAGGTGTCTGTATCCGCCTATGCACCTAGAATCAGGATTTAAATTACCAATAACATGATACGGTAGAGGCCTAGTTCCCCCAACATACTGTGCTATTTCTAGCAGAGCAGAATACGGAAGCAGTGGTGGCTACGTTGGACACAGGGTCTCATTCAGGGCCTGCGTCACTTACTAACCCGCTCGCTCGGGGAAGCAGCGAAGCTCGTATTTCGAGCGCTCGTGTGCAAAGCATCGAGACCTCTAACGAACAAGCCCATTGTCCAGTCGGGAGTAGCACGCGCACCAATCAGAATCAGCTATCACCGCCGAGCAGGGCACATAAATTACGTCGCATACTCCTACCCATCATTGTTGCCAAAGATTGCGCGCCAAAGTTTTATCATCCAGAATGAACTCAGAACCAGCTTCCGCTTTTCAGGGCTAACTTTATCACCTCCGGTTACGATTTCAGTCCCTATGTAGTGGAAGTTTCACTTGCTTTATCTCTGGTTCATTCCATTCTTTAAAGCTTATTCTTGTTAAAAAATTTATCCATTCAAAATTGTACTCTCTATCAGCGAAAACTTTGATATTAAGTTATTTTCCGTTCCGACGTAAAATTAAGCTTCATTTGGCGGGATAGGCGCGAAAAAACGTGATCTTTGGCGGTTCTCCGACTTTTCTGGAAATTTTCTGGAAAATGCACAATTGCAAATGGCGGTGTGAGCGCACCATATATTTACGCTTAATTTTACACATTTTTGTGGAAAGACCCTTGTGTATGTATATTTTTGGCCTTCTTGGTTTGATATTAAAATATAAAGATCGGCAGCGGCATTTTTTTTGTGCTTTCCGTGTTAAGGTTGGCTGTCCTTTTCAGCTCTATAAGAGCTCCATTTTTCGGCATGCCCTTACTCTTCCCATATAGTCTCATATATGTACTCTATTTTGAGCCAACATAATCACAACCGTCTGGATGTATGTATCTTACACTGAAAAATAAAGTTCCGTTGTATGAACCAAAGTCTGGTGTTCCATATCATCTCAACTAAGTCGGTTTGTCAAACCAAATTTTTGTTTCGTCAAACCGAACTTTCGGTTCGTGTGACCGAACTTCAACGGTCTAGTGAACTGACGAACAAAGTTTGGTCATGTGAACCAAGTGTTCAGTTACTTGAACCGAGTGTTCGGTTACTTTAACCGAATGTTTAGTTTGACAAACCGAATGTTCATTTTGACAAACCGAATGTTCAGTTTGACAAACAGAATAGTTTGGATGATATATACATATGGGGCACCGAACGTTCGGTTCATATGAATTTTGTTTTTCAGTGATGGGAATTAAAGTAACTTTTCAGCTGTGAATATTGTATTTTGCTCGAGTTTTCTGGATAGGACGGCTACACCGCGGAGCGCTGTCCTTATCCCATCTCGAGGAAGGAATTCCGCCGCCGACTAACGACAACTCTCGGGGCGCCCGCGGCCGGGGGGAGCGGCGAGGGGGCTCCGGGGAGCCCTGTGTGGGGGAGGGCGGAGGGGAGGGGGCGCTATGTCACCGGGGAGGATATCTGACGCGCCCGAGCACGATCCGCGGCGCGGATAAATAAAATAAATACAGATGAAGATAAAAGTCGCCGCTCGGATAAATAAATAAAGTCCGGGTCTGCGTCGGGGCGCCATTTTGTAATCGCCGCTGTCGCTTGGTAGACGGCCGTCCGGCCACGTTGCCCGGTCGCCAGGGAATTTTCCTCATTTTCGTCGGTGGAAAATGGGGTTCTTTTGCATGGCGATGAGCACCACGTATTTCATTTGGAATATTTCTAATTTCATACTTATTTTATTTTATTTTTTTGAAGAGGATAAGCCAACTTGGTAGCTTGAAATTTATACAAAATCTTCTGTTAACACAGATGAAAAGTCAAGAAATTTTTCAAGAAATTACGTTGGCTCGTTTCCCAGAGAAAATATGAAGTATGACTAGAAGTCTGGACTGCATTTTTCAATTAAGAATTGCAATTTCTAGTTCATACGTAAAAACACTAAGGTACGTAAGGAAAGTAATGGTACATACGCTGTTTCTATACTGAGTCAGATATTGTAGTTCCGAACTGCAAAATGTAGTCAAATCGCTGTAGTGCAAAAAAAAAAAAAAAAAAAAAAAAAAAAAAAAAACATTTTTAGTGTGGAGAGAATACTTTTCATCACCATCGGGTGAACTATAGCAGTGTATCAACTTGCACTGGAAAACAATCTAAAAAATTTTCGAAGGGGAGCAAGTAGTTTTCCACAAGCAGCATGGTAATAGCACGAGTGACGTCATTTTCTGTCGAGCGCGAAGTTGAGCCCTCCCACTTTCCCTCCCTCCCTCCCCCCATCACGACGAGTTTTTCAGGATTAATAAGATTGGGTAATTAGTGTCTTCGTGGCTGCTCAAGGACATTCAACCGTCTGGGGAAATTTAACCTCACTATATATGTGAGAAATATCCAGTATTCCAGAGCTCTGTGAAGCCTCAGAGTCTTCGAAATCTCTTGGGAAATATGCGCTAAAAATTATTTATATCGCACTCAAGGAATATGTGATGTAACATTTTTTCTATACACCACAAGAAAATTATAAAATTTGTTTGCCTAATCTGGTATGCGACAACTGCAAAGTAAGTCATATTTGTGACAGGAGAGCAAAAAATATTTCGACTGTATACTAATTCCGCCTTTCTTTGTCTGTTACAGGTAAGGCAACACCATCCTGACTACGAAATTAAATGTTTTATTTTTTAAACGTGAGGACAAGTTCTGTAAGTAACCCTGATTTAAAACTGAAAATGTATAAATTCGGAAATCGCCCGTCTAATTCAATAGGGAAATACAGTGTTCCGCCTTTGGAAACTTTCAGCATGATTCCAGGGGTTTTAAAGTATATGTTTGGGGAAGATACAGCTGAAACGAGGGGTTTATAGACAAGCTGCGTAAGTGCAGTTTTTAAAGAAAGTTCAAGCTAACTTTTTGATGCTTAAAAATTGGAATTTAGGGGCGAATTTTTCACAGAGTATGCTTTCAGACTAGTTTTGTTCGAAATCATTAATATCTCAATTTTCTCAAAAACTACACTTACGTGCATTGTCCTCCAAGCCCCTCAAATGTGCCCCTAGGAGTATTTGATCCGTTTCTTGCCCCAAATTTTAATTGAAACCATGAACATATAGCAATATTTGTGCGGTCTCTCAATGTTTGTTTACTACATACACTGGAAAAAAACACATTGGATCTAGAGTCTAGACTCTTAAAAACATCGACAAGAAAAAATACTCTTGATTCAATCAGATTTAAGCTTGAGTCAAGAACCAAACCTCTTAATTTGAGCGGATTTCCTTTTGATTTAAGCTTTAATTTGATTGAATAAAGAGTCCTTTTTCTTTTCAATGTTTTCAAGAGTCTGGACTCTACATCCAATGTGGTTTTTTTTTTTTTTTTTTTTTTTTTTTTTTTTTTTTCTCCCAGTGTTTTGTAAATTCACGGCCATTTCCGGTTCTTTTGCCGGTGCATCTTTGCGCTGTTGTGAGTATTCGGTCTGTATTGTGATCGTCCGTATGGCCATGTGGCGCTACGGCTGCGGCGCGGCAGTGTGACCAATTAGAACTACGTGCTCGATGCCGCATCCAGTCGCGTCGCCGGCCGACAATAGTCGTACTTTGCGGTGAAAACGGGTGTAATTGCCGTCACTTCCTCAAAATTAAATTGAATCAAAGATGATATTCCTCCCTCGCTACACCTTCCATCACTCCATTTTCGGCCTCAGCGCTCTTACCGCGTTCCGACCGAGGAATCTAGAAATATGACGCAGTCAGTATTGTCAAATCTTGAGAATCTTCGGTTTTTTCAAAGAAGAGCTATATTGCGCGGCAAAATTGGAGTCTTCGCATGGTTCAGAATCTCAAAAACCTGTCACATTCGCCTTTTCAAATAAAGTATAAGAAAAGGCAAGCATACGCATATAGTCTGTCTCACTTTGGACTAAAAAAGTAAGCTCGCGTATGTTATACTTTAGAATGTGTCCGAATCTCTAACTCATTTTCACTAAATTTTCAGTTGGGGGGGGGGGG